>JARJDQ010006510.1:0-18842 GCA_030264215.1 Geostiba sp. GC000077 | reverse complement strand
CTAGGGGGCTCTGTCCCCTAGCCGCCTTCGGCGGCTCAACCCCCTAGAGCGACGGGTTCGCCGCTACGCGGCTCGCTCACCCCAGATGACTTTAGTCATTTATGATCCCCTAATTTTTAAACATTTTTCGTACCATCCGTGGGGATGGTTTATCTATTAGTATTTTTTTACCCGCCCATAAGATTATAACATAAAGCGAAATATATTTCATCCCCAACTGACTTAACACACGGTATAGATAAATATTGTTGAAGTTAGTCCAGATCCAGAGTGCTCTCGCAGGTTTCCAATTAAATTAGTAATGCAATTTTCTTCCGCTTTGATAAGTTGCGATTAGTTGAGCGCCAAATTGTATCAATTCGTGCCGCTCCGCGGAAAGAGGACCCGGTGAAAATGGATCGATTTTGTCTGGCGGTTGAACTTTGTTCCGCCGTGTGTGCCCACAAATGCGTCTCGCACCTCTGAAGCAGCGCAGCAACCTGCGATTTATTTTGTAACAGATTGTTGCACTCATGGTGGCGGCATGATGAAAATGTCCTTTGAGATCACCGCTATTTCTCCAAGGATAATCTCGTACGGCATGGTCTTGGCATGTGCATAATCAAGAAAGTTACCTTCGTAATCCTTTTCGTCGTAGGAGCCGACCTTCTGCGCGCCAGGATCTTTGGGCGCCTCGTCGTCGTGCGCGTCCTGCTGCGGGTCCATGTTGCCTTCCTGCGGCTCACGCAATCAGTATCACAGTTTGGGTCCGCAGTCCTACCGCTGGTTACGTATCTGCGGACGGAGAGAAAATTCAAATCAATTTGCGATATTGCGAGGTCCTATACACGTGTGGTGCATATTTCAGTTTAGGCTGTCCGTAAAAAAAGACAATCCTCGTGTTCGATGGGTTCGGTACGCTGTTATGTAATTCAAAGCGACGGCAATCGACATGTGGAATGGAACATTGTTTTCGACAGTGTGGGATGCCAATAGCCAAGAAAATCATTACATTTTCCATACTTATGGCAATGATGTGAGGAATGAGGATTATTTAAATGTTTACATTTACAATGGAAATAATACAGGGTGATTCATAAGTCTAGACTTGTCTCTGGTGGTTTTGTAGAAAATTATATAGATTGCAATTTAAAGAAACTCAAATCCATAATTTTAAGCTTCGGTTTGCAATTTTAATATTAGACCATTTGGTACCTTTGAAATCATTGAAAGTCGCGACTTATAAATCACTCTGTATAAAGTTGGAATTTATTGCATTCGCCGATACGATTCATTAACGTGTGAAGAATCACCATGAAATCAAAGGATATGACGCCATTGAAACTTCACGAATCATTAATGTAATGATGCACCGGAGCATATCAAATGAAGATGCAAATGCAAATCGTTTCGCACGTGCAAAACAAACGATATAATCTAATCACAAATTACAATAATTTAAGCCGCCATGATTGAATGATATACAACACGTGGGAATGGATTGCCAATTACGCAACTTTGTAATGCTGTAAAGCACTTAAATGATGAGAAAATTATTCCATTCGTCTCGACTGCTCAACGATTTGTCATGATACATGTAAACATATAATTTATTCGTTTAACTGTCTAGTACTATCTAGCAGTAATATTATTGAACAGTACCAGCCATTTTTCTCTGGTGTATGAAGACCTAGAGCTTCCGGAAAAAAATAGCTATACCCAAAGCGTATGTGATGAATTCAATGGTGGCAGTTTGGACTTCCGGAAGTAACCGGAAGTATATGCAATTACTGTCAACTTCAGAATTCTAAATGGTAACATAGATTTGTTATGGTATTATCTGATAGAAAATTAAGAGAGAATCAACTTTTAAATGTAACTTTTTTTTGTAACTCTAATGGTTTGCGAGATAGACCAGAATATCTTCCTAATGTATTTATCTCTATTTCTAAATTTAATTCAAACTGTTGCATTTGTTTGAAAACTTTTTTCATAGTTTATTTGAACGAGTGGTCGTTCTAATATACAATGAATTAAACGATTATAAAAAAGTTAAATTTTATTGCATGATTACAGCATACGTATTAGGCGAAATCGTTATCATCTTAATCACTTAATCATGCTGTCTACTTAAGTCCACGTAATATAAGTCTAGCAAGATTAACTGTGGTTCATCGAAAGTTCACTTGTAAATCAGCCGGCATCAGGCCTCAGATAGATTCATCAGCGCAGACTTAATAATCACTATATAGATAAGGAGCGGATTAACAAGTAATGTTCTAATGATTCCATTCACAACTCGGAAAAGTACAAATGTACAGCATGTAATCAACATATGAGATATGAGATATGAGATAGCGAATACATTTGTAACAGGATTCCCTGTCGTAACTAAGTGCGAGTACCATCCAATAATACATCATAATCTACATAGTATACATATTAAACAAATTAATGAGAATTGAAATTGATTTACTTCACTGATAGACAACTTATGAGGCGTTTATTGACTTAGTAAGTAGTTTGGCTGGTCGGCAAATGCAATTTATCCATACGCTTGAAACTTGATAAGTTTATATATAGTTAAGTTTAATGTGTTCGGTCTTGAGTGCTAGAGTCCAGGCCCGACTTTGAGCTTAAGTGGGCATTTAAGTTAAATCGGATAAATGCAAAAGTAAAGTATAAGCACGTAAACTTTTCCTCGGATCCTCGGGTGGGCGTAATTATTATTACGGCATGCAGCATTTGTAATTGAAATAATTGTAATTGTAAAGCGGCGACGGAAGTAGTTCGTTGAAAAAAATTACCCGACGGTTGCACTCTGCCTGTCGATGATGCCGACACAATGTGCGACGAATTCATCTCGCCCGCTAATGAATTGCCTTAATTCGATTTATCTTGTCGTGATGACCATAACACAGGAATTCCTGCGTTTAGTCCGAATTGCAGCGCATTGTACCCAACACCCATCCTTGTGGGCGTCATGAGTCTTCATTTCGTTTAATTTTTCGGTTGACGGCAGACGTATTTTATGTGCTAAGGCCAAGGTTACACAGCGATTTAATTGCTTTTACATTCACTCATTCAGACAGAACTAGTTCACTTTTACGCGCACATGCTAAATGCAAAAGTGTCTCACAGCTGGAATTCCTTTTGTTGAATATGTTGGTGGAAGCGATCGAAAACATGCGAAAGTTTTTGTATGATCGGAATGTCAATTGCTTTCTCCTGTATTTTACTTTTAAAAGAATATGCAAAAAAACTTGTTCGATGTTTTCAAATTTAAGTATATGCATTATTTATATTATCCTAAATTAAACCGTTTTGCATTGATATGCTTAAACTTCAATTCGATCTCGATCTCGTGCAAATAATTTCCAGGTTTGTGCAATGTGCATTTTTTTCTGCAGAAATTATGTTATGCACTTATTTAATCATAGTGCATGATACACATTACACAAGTGCGACTTAAGTACAGTACTGAGTACCTATAGATAGATGCTGGTTATATAGGTAATGATAAGAATAGCAATTTGAGACTGCATTGTTGTATCGTGAAAAATCACCTTGTGCTATAATTTGGTAAACACACAGTTGTTGCTATTACAAGTACAACAATTGCTTCGAAGCATAAAATAAAAGTGAAGTTAATCACTATCAATTACTAATTGTGTGCAGTTGCACTACAGTGAAGGAACTAAGCAATAAAGCAACAAGTTATTTGGAAATTTAAAACTTGCTTTGTTTTGTATTTTGGAACACTTGGCCACTTACCAAATGAGTTTAATTTAATGTACGTCCGACATGAAATCACACTTTTCACTTTGTCTGCAACCTGCAACTGCGATCTGCGAAGCTTCTTCTCAAGTGTGCGTAGCTGCGTTGTAGTACTTGTAGTGGCACATTTATTTCGTTTTGTTGCGCTTTTTATGGGCTTGTTAAGCTCACTTGAACTTGCGTATGCACTCGCGGATGCTTCCGATGCATTTCTACGGAGATATAGAAAGCGGCGGCGACTATTGTGCGGGTTGTGGCGCAGGAGGATTCGCGCCGATAGTGGAGAGACGCGCGTCGCGTACGTGGTGGCGACCGACTGACGCTGGCGATGGTGGTGACAGTGGCGACGGCGGAGCGGCCAGCTGCAAAGAGCGGCCCCCACGGGAGCGGCGGTTATCCTCGCGCACAAGGCACAATGTCGCCGCCGCACGCGTACTACACTGTTAGCTTGTGTTCTCCGAGCTGCTTTGTGTGCGGAAGGTGAGGATTAAAAGCTTATCATTCATCGCGGTGTTTATTTAGGGAAATAATACGATTAGTTATTGCATCTAGTCTCTTGTGATTAGATTTCTTTCAAGCGCACATGTTTCTATTAATTATACTGCTATACCTACGATTGTTCTTCTCTTTGTCCTATGATTAAAACCATCAATAATCAATAATCCGTGTTTGACCTCATTTGATATGATAGTACCTTATTAGCTGTAATATCTTCAATGCAAATATTTACCAGTTGGAACTTTCTGTGATGTGATTTTATAATAATTAATTATAGGGTTTTTCAGTGATATGATGAAAAAATATACAGCGTGTCTGCGTGCACTAAAATTGGCGGAAAATGCTGAGAAATTTTGAATTTTTAGGTTACAAATAAGCATAATAACTAAATTCTTTATCGTTTCACACCAGCTGTTGTAAAAATCGAACTCTTCTGCGATGTCAGTTTTCTTTTAATAGCATCTAACCAGAATTATTCTTTTTTTTTTAACTTGGACTTGAGTTAATTTGAATTAATTCAATTGAAAGTTTAAAATGCTAACCATTCTGGTTAAATGCTATTTACGAAAAAAAACTGACTTTGCAAAAGTAAAAATTCAAAGTTTGAGAACCTTGTGAACCCAAGCGAAGACTTTCTAAGCATTTTGGTATTAAGATTATTGTTTTCTTTTGACATAAACTACAAAGTTACCTGGCGTTTTTTCGTCAATTTTAGTCCATCCTATATGTGGTTCTTCATGAAATGTTACACTTTGAGATATAACGGTTAAAGAAAACTACAAAATTTGAAATTTTACCCGATGAATCATACTACACCCGGTTTTAGCATGGTAGAAGCTGTTGTAGTAAAATTCATCGCAAACTTTGTAATTTTATTTTGATCGTTTGTTTTAATCATTTAATAAAAAAAATCGTAAAAAATGTCTATAACTTTTCATAAAGACATAGTATACATATTTCAACACATATTCTTTTCAGCAAACCATTGAACAAGTCAATTTTAAAAGTGTGCATGTAATCTTTCTTATTCACCATATCAAAAAACTGAATTTAACGGAACGTCGCTACCTGCACTAATCATAACCTTTAAAAAACCACTGCTGACAAGAACGCACATCTACAACGGAGATTAAGATTGATTCGGACTCAGTAGGACTTAGTTATACAGACTGTTTACGGTCTTGACTTTATCCTTCTAAGAGGTAATAGAATACATCTCAAAAGAAGTCGATAACCCAAAGAGTATCTTAGTAAAGGTAATCTCATTGGCAAGATAATATTTTTTATTTATTTTAATAAAGTAAAAAATAATTTAAGATTTAGGGTATATCCTTTTGGGGGGGGTAGTACACCTCATAAGAAGTATTTAAACCAAAAATTATCTTAGTAAAAGTCCTTTCATTGGCGAGATAATAATTTTTATTTTTATTTGTTAATTTTAAAAGATAAAGAAAACTATTATCTCTTCAATGAGAAGACTTTAACTAAGATAATTTTTGGTTTATATACTTCTTTTGAGGTGTACTATCGTCCCCTAGAAGGATATACCCCAACTCGTAAATTATTTTTTAAATAATTTTAATAAGAGCGATTCGTACTGCTAGAGTTTCAAACTCCATTTTTTAAATATTAGGGCCTAGAAGGATAAACTCAAGACCTGTATTTGCTTAATAGAAAATCAAAGATTTTAACCTAGTAAATTATGGGTAAGCAGACAAATCCGTAAACAACATTACGGCATTGGCAAATTGTTAAATTGTTTATTATCCACCTTACAATGTAAGTAATAGGTACATAATTTACTAACGATTTGGAATGTTCAAATCACAATGCACGAATAGTAATAGAATAATAATAGTACTTTAATCTGTAATCAAACAGATGTCTGTATGCTGTTTACAAGTCTGGTGTCTGTATATTCGCAAATGGCGCGATAACTAAATTAAATTAATCGATATGTTAATTTCAGGCAAAACAAAATTAACATACATTATTCGGTAGGTGTATTTTCACCATATTGCCGAACGACGAGTGCATTTGACTTGGACCTTGGACGGTAGGTACTCACGTTTCCAGTTTGACGCATATTATTCTAATAAGTGCGTTGGCGTCTTAAATTTTAATGACAACAACTAAACAATGCTATAGTACGCTACGATTACAAGCATCATGTGTGTGTCGTGTGTATAAGCGAGTGCATAATTGCTCGCACCTAAAGCCTAATAAAGAAGGCTCAGGCTCAATTGCGATAATATCAGCCACTCCTGAAAGTGAAAGTAAACAGGTAGGAAACAAACCATATTATTGAGTTAATTACCTATTATAGGTCCCATAGCAAAGTGAAGTTGACTTTATTAATCGAGATGTAATTAAACATTATGCATATCACTTATAAGGGTGTCGTCTAGACTCGAGAATCCTTTTACCTGTTATTATTGTGAACACTAACAAAAAATTATGAAAGTCGTCAACTTAACATTCATGAATATGTATATATGAATATGAATATGAATATGAATATAAAAAAAAATACGCATTATACACAACAGATCGCAATTTAAGAGAAAACTGACTTTGCAGATGTGTTTAATTTTTAAAACAGCAACTGTGGAACGAAAAAGAATTCTGTTATTATGCATATTTTGTAATCTAAAAATTGCAACTTTGATGATCTCGTATGACCAAACAAAAAGAATAACAACATTGTAAAGATTTTTAAGACTTTCAACTCAGAATTAACCAAAGAAAAGTGCCACATGCAGTTCTTCCGCCATTTTGAGCACACCCTGTATAATTCCGTTAAAATAAATAAAATCTGTCAAATACTACGAAAACGGCTTTTGAGAGCTTGCGTGTCCTGACGACAACCCTAAAGTTCTTCTTCATTGTTCCCAATAATATCATCAAGAATCTCGAGTCTAGACAACACCCTTAATTCTATTTTATTGTATATGTGTATCAAAACGTGTTGCCACTTGAGTCATTGGAAATAACTGGATTGTACCAAACATGTATGGCTTATTCAAGAAAAGACAAAAAAGGCTGATTAACTTTCTAATACGTGTAATGTGTTGTGTGCATTGATTATATTGTGATTTTGTGATGGTGTGTCGATAAATACAAAACACGCGATGTGCGATGCTAACTGTTTATCATGATTCATGCACCCACATCTATGGGTAATGTCGAGTGTCAACGCTTCAAGTCAAATGCACATCGCGTTCAAATCAGTCAAAAGTCAAAACACCCAAAACTCTCAACTCACAGTTTTGTCAACATGCGAGGTCAGTCATCATCATCAATAAAAGCACGAACTTATTGAAAACATTAAATACGTGTGTTTCGCAGTGCCCAGTTGTTTGTAGGCTGTAGGTTTTGACTGTTTCGATCGTTTGATGCTACTGTGTTTGTAGTAACTGCATATCAACATGTTGCAAGTTGAAAGTTGGAAAATGGAAGTGCAACTGGAGAACAGCGATGAGAGATGTGAGACGTGAAGAAAGCAGAAATAAAACCGTTGAATTGTTGAAGCATGCAAGATTCGAATGTCACTGTCGCGAGTCCCGACAATATGCGAGTGAGATACAAACTGCGTCTGCATCAGCAGGATGCATATTTATGAATCAACGACCAGCGGCGGATAATTTTATCCGTTTTGTGAGAATTCGTACTGAACCCACAAGTTATTTATAAATGCTTTGCTTCTTGGCTCATTTACAACAACATCATATACAAATATACAGGAAAAAGCAACAAATGCAGAAACAGACAACGAAATCACTTTTAAGTCACCGGTTCATCTTTGAATCCATACACCTGCCAAGTGTGTGTCGTTAGTAAATAATACATATTGATATATCAACATGTGAGATGATATGAAGAAATTTATCAATAGCGTTATTATAACGGCATAATAACGCATCTAAGTATAATTTTATTAGCATCATAAATAAAGCCCCGTTTATTGGATTGGACGAACGTGTATAGAGCGCGCAGACCGCGAGATGCCCAAGATTGATCGACGATTACGGCTCGTCGATTGATTTAGTGAGATAATGCAAAATGCACGTTAAAGTGGCGTGCAAAAGAGGTCGGCGTAGATTGAGGACACGGCGCAAAGTGCCACTTAGATCTCTTTTTATCTCAGCTTCGGTGGAAAGTAAAATCTAGGTAAAAAATATGGAATTTACAAACAATAAATATTGACTATTGACAATTAACACATTCCTATAAATATACAGTTACTATGCAAATACATTTCAGAATTTCAGTATAAATTACAATTTTAAATTGCATTAATTTATAAGCATTCCTGGTATTTTCTTATCATGTTTATGACAATAAAAAATTTTATCATGCTCTCTCAGAGACACTCAGAGACAGGAAAAGTTTCAACCAGCAACAAAAGTTCTCAACGGATCAGAAAGTCGGGATGTAATTCTATTTTTCAATTACCTTTGAAACATTCTTCGCTCAGCGTCCTCAGCAACATAGCGACATAGCAAAATTCCCCTTCATCAGACTTTCATTAATTCATGGCTAAATGAATCATCTAAATTATTTTTCCCCAGCAAATGATTAATTTCGCTTTTCTTTAAAAGCGCTCCAACATTGCAAAAATCTGCAAAATTTATAAGGTATACCTATCGTAAGATTATACACAAACATAACACCTATTTAAATATGTACATAACAAAGTTTCTCATTCTCCCACCTGGAGCTTCGACATTAATTACTTTGAAACATTTATGCACTTACCCAAAGGAGGCTCAAGAACTGAAGCACCGGAAACTTTAATTGTTCGCTTTGCCGCCCCGCAAAGACACGTTTATAATGAAATATGCTTCAGCAAAAGTGCACATCGCAATTCCATCGGAGAATTCCAATTAAAACTGCACGTAATTAAGCTGTGTCCTTTTGAGTCGCAGGAGCTTGATCTTGTTGATGCACACCAGGAGCAGTTTGCATGCGACTCGCGTCGATAGCATTGTACGAGGTTCACAACGAGGATGTGACGCGATGGCAGCAGAGGAAAAGCGCGCTGAATTTCCGCGATTTGCGGCTGCAATTTGGCGATTGGCGACGAGTTGATCAATGAAACCAGTCGCCAAACATCTATTGCCCTTCGATGAGGCCGTCAGATCGCGACGCACTTGTGTAAATATATGAAAATTATTTGGAAACAGGAATGACGCGGTCGGGTGCAGCCGCGCGGCAGGATTTTACTACGGCTGCCGCTCAGCCGTCTTCCCAACCGAAATAGCAGACAGCGCCGCGCCGGCACACAGCGGCCCCCTGCACGCTTGCGCCATATATTGATCTCGGCCACATTTTATTTTATCTTTGCGGCAAATTTTAAGCGAACGCGGTGTGAACTTCAACGGTTGCACTTTCATTTCATTTCTTGGCATTTCTACCGTTTTCTTACATTCTAAACTTGGCATGACGAAGACAATTTAATATTTAATATTTGCTTCACAATCCTACATACAGGATGTATTATTAATGTCGGTACTAATATCGGAATATCGGGGATCATAAGCAATGAACTAGAAAAAATTTGTGCAGAAAAACTTTTCGTTAGCAATAATTTCACTATAGTAACATGCCAGACCAAACTTCGAGATCTGAATTATTTTAAAATTAACGAAATTTAAGGATTTTGCAAAAGTATAAAAATTTCAATTGGAAGATTTCTCAAGTAAAGTAATTTTTTATTTACGCTACAAATTATTTTTTTACGTATTTAAAAACAATGTTGATAATGTAATTATATCGCCCTGTATCTCGGTGGACTCATCCGTGAAGAACAATTTATTATTTTGCTCAATGTGCCTATTTTAATGCCATCTTTAAAACCGACATTAATGATACTCCGTCGGCATACAAAACTTAATTTTTGTTACATGTTACTGTTGCTATTTAATACAAACTTGGCTAGATATATACTGAGTGATTTATTAGTTGTACCATATCTCTGATGGAGATTTTTGGAAAGAAGTACATTTATTTTAAAAAAAAGTTGATGGTAAATTGTTCTTCATGTCTTAATGGCCAAGATATAGTGCTTTAAAGTTTCTAAATATATGTTTGCTAAATATATTTTATTCAAAGAAAGCATTTTTTACAAAACCTTCAGAGACAAGCTACGACTAATGAATCAAATCGATATTAAGAGCGAATTATCAATTTCTGTTACTTCAAAAAAAAAAACATTCTGAAGTCTAAACCTGATCATTGTCTGGATATTCAACTTTAGCTTCAATAAATTACACTTACCTGCTTTTGATTATTATGTGTAAATAAATACTAGTTAAAATTTATTAACACTTTTACTTGAGTTCTTGATTGTTAGTGGATTAATTCACAAATTATTAATAAGCACGTAAAGTTCAAACACATGTATTTTGTAATTGGCTATTACTTCAACTCAAGCCAATTTGACACTGATGAGTGCTCATTGAAACATGATTTGATGAACTTGACAATGAGCACCTGTGACGTATGGAGACAACCATCGGAGCTTTGTTGATAAATCATGTGTGATAGTGTGTTGCAACGAAACTGACGATACTTTGAAGTGGCTGGTGTTCCGTTCAATCCACTGCTTAGTCACGCATTAAATTATTCAAACTAAAATACATACTAGAGTGTGATTTCGGGATGTATAACAAGTGGACTTTATTGCGAAACTTGATAAAGTGAGATATGAACTTTTGTGTTGTGTGTTTAATGATATTAGTCAACTTCGTAATAAATATAGTGTTTGAGTGGTTGTCGGCGCCTTTCATTATTTAATAATTACAACTTTACATTACACCTTACATGAATCTAAGGATCTACGCATTAAGTATTGAAGATAATAAAGATTAGATACTTTTTACTAAGTGTTTGAACATGTTTAGGTTTCGCTAAATTAAAATCAGTACATTGTTTTGATTATGATGCGTTTGCCGTTTGTTTTAGGGTTGAGGGTTGAGAGAAAGACTGTAACATTGATTTTCGAGTTTGAGCTTCGACAACATAAAAATTTTATAGTCTTCATAAACTTTTATTTCTACCTGTTTCATAACAAGTATGAGCTCGCGGTCATAATTCCAAGAAACTTTTATTAATTGGAATTAATGTTTTAATAGGCCAATGAAATCATAATTGTATTAATATGCGCTAAACTCGGGGTGTAAATCTCGTAAATCTGAGCATAAAAATGAAATATTCGAATAATCATAACTTTATTGGTGAACTGACTTCTAGAGTGTAGTAGTTGAAGTTACAGTTAAACAGCGCTGTACAGACTTCTGCAGTATCGAACTGCCTTCGTTGGAAATACACTCAGCGTTATTTCATACTACTGCCGTCCGCTAGATGGCGATACAATGCACTTTACGACATTAAAAATTAAAAAGTACAGAATAAAATAACAAAAAAATGACTTTAAAGATTTTATTTGTTATTGATATATTACTTGCAAATAAAATGAACTTCTCGTGATTCGCACGATTTGCAACCGATCACCAAATCCTCGCTCCATTTGCAATTGCAACGGACATCAACGATAACATTCTTTTCATGTGACCCACGTCCACAGCAAAGCGTTGCGCAATGATTGTGATCCTTGCAGCGGCGTCCTCGTGTCGTATTGCAATAGTTGGGACTCTGCTCTAAGTACATTAAATGTTGATCTATCTCCTTATTATTGGTGTCCATCAAACCTGGCTTGTACAAAAGCGCTGAATTGTACTTTGCCTTCAAACTCACTGCGATCATTGTAAAGTTGCGATTGATGTTTTTCCAGCAGGTTTTCATCGTGCAGGATGCTGAAAATTACAAAGCCATTAAAACCTATTTACGCGTATGTTGAATGTTTATTCTTCAAATTTCAAAATAAACCTGAAAGACCGTGACAAACACAGGATTTCTTCTTGTGCTGTTCCACTGTTTGCAGTCCGACATTGATGTTGTTTTTATAAAGCTCCTGCTTCAGTTTAAGCTTGTAGCCGCCATTTTGATCACCATGCCCGCCATTATCTAAAAGAAATCGGCGGGCTATTCGCCGGGCAATTTTTGTGTTGTCCGCACAGCCAACGCCATGCCACTTAGCTGTAAAATGTTTATTTGTATTTTTATGCATCTGAATAATATCGTGCACAACGTACAATCATCGCGTTTTGGTCGTTCTAGCAGGCAGTAGCAGCCCTGCAATTTGCCATCGCTGCAAGCCTTCGTCACCGAGAACATCAACGCCGCAGCCGATATCGCCTGCATAAACGAAGTCTCTCTGTAAATCTTCTTCAACATTGAATTGTGCAGCATTGTGCAGTCCCATCGATCAAAGCTAAAAACATAGTCTTCAACACATGCGATGCGATACGAAGATATCAACTGCACCTAAATAAATGTCTGCATTGTGTAACCGCTAATTTCCTGGCATCCTGCAACACCTTGGCAAATCCTCGTTTATGCATGCACTGCTGCATCTGCTTCTTGTATCCCTTGAGCCATTTGCAAGCGGTAAATGTGCCCATATTTGTCGGTGGCAGCGTCACATTGTTACTCCACGTCCTGTTGGAGAAGATCAACGCCACTAAACTCTTCGGCCTGCGCTTGGGAGCCACCGCGTCGTCGTGATTCACGCTGGAAGATAATAAAACTCGCTTTTCTACAGAGTTCCCAACCAAAGCATTTTTAGAAAACTTAGTCCAGAGAGTCAAGACGGAAGTGCATTCCTGGATTAATTATAACAAGTTGCTGGACTTGATGCAACGCTTGGAAATGAATGGTAAATGGTTAAGAAAAGGTGTGTGCCGTGCCGAAACGCGCTAATTACTCAAAGTGCTTACACTATGCCGCCACACAACACACCAATAGCCAACAATCCAACAAGAGAAGAAACACCGTGAAGGAAACAGCGAAACAACATCTGCAAACAGGTAAACAACGTGTTTATTCTTGTGGTCTCGGCATGCAGCAGCAAAAAGAAGGAAGAAGATAGAATTGTTTAGGCACCTATTAAGTTAAGCGTCCAAATCAAAATGTGTTAAAGCGCAAAGCACAAAAACGATTTCACAGGCGGTGGTTGTGTATGTGTGTGCGGCGATGGTTAGTCCTTTGCTTAATTTACAGCCCTAATAATGAGCGAGGCAAACATTCACATACCTGCTGTTCACATATTGATTTCGATTGGAATCTCGCTCGCCGCCGCCGCGCGGGCCGAAGACGTCGTTGGACTGGCTATTCGACTGAAGGACGCATTGCAGAGCGATCGAGACTATCAGCAGCAGGATAACGAACGCACCGCGCATAGTGTTGGGAGCGCGTGAATATCGATATGCATTTCGAAAGCGCTATCGGCGCAAGTTGCCCGATGACAACCAGCGGAGATCGCACATACGCAACGCGGACTCATACCTCAAATAAAGCGATTTTACGAATAAAAAATGGCGTGAGGCTGACTCGAGATGGAATTCAAAATGGCCGCTGGAGGTGCAAATAAATGACGGTCATGACGGATATTCAATATTTACCCGTTTTGACATCGGCACGTAGGAAACAAGGTGTGGACCTCTGGAACAAAAAAAAACGATTTAAAAATGTGAAAGTTGAAAAGCAGATAAAAGTTAATTTGCTGGTCATTAAATTTAAAATTTGTAGTTTTCAGTCCTATTATAGTAATGTAGAGCTAAAAATTTGAAGAAACGTAAACTAAACAGCCCAAACACGTTGACTTATTGTAATATAGTTATATTTTATAGTTATAGGTTTCCTGTGGTGATGGTGAGTAATTGCATCTTGCGGTAATAAAATATAGTTAAGCGCAGCTGATAAGCTTTGTACTCTTTACCTCTACCTTTACAGTAAAATCAACAATATTTAGTCATTTTAAAAATGTTTTGGGCATTCGGTTTCTAACGTTAATTAATTATTACGTTCCTAATGAAATAAAATAGATTACAGCAGGTAGTCACAAATGTGCCGCTTTGTCCTTTGATAAAATTCATTCAAGCGTCAAGCTTTCAGCGGGTTGAGATGCGCTGATACCAAATGTCGGCCCCCAAGCAGCAGCAAGTGTAAGAAGCTTATCTGTATAAAGAGGGCAAAATAGCCCACCCTTAAACGACTACTTATCGCTTCCAAACTGCCAATGCGCATCAGAGGCTCAGTCCATCGGCAAGTATCTATGGCAAAACGCAGGCAGCTTAATTTTGGGGTGGTCTTTTTATCTTTATTGTCCAAACCAAAACCCGAATACAAGATCCTTCCTATAACAAGTAGCTTAAACTCACAGTACTAAATAAATTTAATTATAGGAAAATGATAATGATATCAAAAGAAAATCTAATCAGTTAATTTGATTATTTCACCTGTGTGGCTCATGTGATGGCAGAGGATGTAAGGTTTTTGTTTTTTTTTTGGGCGAAAAACTATTCCCTCAGCGTTGGAGTGCCTATCCAAACACGTCCTCTTTCCGATTCCGACATTCGTGAAGATTTCTCATTCTCTTAGCGGCCTTAGCGCGCGAACGTGTGCATTTCGGATTTGACGTGTTTGCCATGGCACGCGGACAAGTGGATGGGCCTTTTGCCCTCCACTATGCAATTGTTGATTCAATGTCAACGTTGTGAAAGGAAAAACAAATACTCAACAAGTCAACCTTTTCAAACATCACAAATACTTCTTTTGGTCAAAAATCACACGAAAGAGTGATACTTCGATTCTTGGATACTAAAACTTGAAAATAACATTTTTAGGTTAAAAATAGGTTTAGTAATGCGTAATGGATTTGCAAGGGTTCTTCGAACACCGCTAATAATCGGTAACCGGTGAGAAGTCACAAGTCAGGAATTACGCAACGAGACGACAAGCCTTTCAAATTGAAGCTAAGTGTCAAAAGTTGTATTCATGTGGATTGCCGGTGGGCTGAACTGTGTAAAGATCCTAAAGAAATCTTCTTCTTTTCTATAGGCACTTTGGTGTTTAAGTTTTAAGTAGTAAGTGCACTGTTTGAGGGGCAATACTTGCAAATACTAATCTGTCCCCATTGAGAACATAATACGACCTAACACAACGGTGTAGGATAATCGATCCGTCCTGCTGCTAAGCAGTGTCAACTTGTACGATCTTTAAGCTCGACAGTATACGGCAGTTCGAAGTAGGGTTTCATGAGAATCTCAAAATTGAAGATTTTTCAAGATGTTTCTATCGAGATCAAGACAGCAAGATCGACAACAAGATCGAGATCAGTTATGTCAAGATTTTGCAATCAAGATTGATTTCATGAAATCTTGTTATTTAAACATTTTCATTTTCATAAAATAGAAAAATATTATACCGATAACACGCCTTCATCTAGTCTATATTCTTTTAGAGGTTAAGCATTTTTAAGTCAGTGAAAATCCCGCCTGAAATTTTAGCAAATTCGGACTGTCAAGACCAACATTTTTTACTTCAAGACCAGATTGAAAGGTCAATAATATACCAAGACAAGAATAAAATATATTTCTAGATTAATTTTTCAAGACAAGATCAAGCATTAAACTCAAGACTCAATATTCTTGTTTCGGTGAAACCCTAACCCTAGGTCGATTTTTTTGAAACTTCAAGTTCATGCAGTTGCACTTCTTGAAATAAATTTATTGATGCTCCAATCGCACGATTGAAGCACAGCACTGTGAGAAAGCGATCTTGCGGTCGATCATTTAATCACAAATTATGATTAATTAACAGCGGCTGCATATCGTGCGCTGTCGTGCCGTCATTATTACGCTTTGTTCCGTTCTGGATGCGATTGCTTCATTCCTTCATTGGCTGCATTGCTTCCAGCCTTCCAGGCGCAGTGCGTGTGGCGTCGATAAATTCTACGTTTCCATATAAGCGTGTGAACCCCGCGAGCCGCGAGAGATCGAAATCAATGGTATCGAAATTAATACATCGCTGATGAGACTTGCGCCTGTCGCGTGTGCATTGTCTTCGTGCTCTCACTTGGAACAATGTGTATCAATGTATGCGACGGCCCGCGGCGAGAGGCAGGAGCTAGGTAGTTCGGCCCCGAAAATATTAATCAACGTCACTGGGAGCGCATGCAACCCGCAACGCAATGTTGAATTATCGTTGCGCGAGCACAATTTGTTCGGGCAAAAAGCTTTTTAATATTAACGCATATACCAACTGTTTCAAAAACAAAGTGAATTCTGTATAGTATGCAAAGGTCAAGGGCAAATGTAAAGTTGAATATTTTAGGTTAGGTTGTAACCTCCAAAAATGTGTTGTGTTTTTGTGTCAAACCCATTCTATGAAGTTTTGTGCAGGAGTTGGTATGAACTGGAAAACGTGTGATACGCGTGTGGTCCTTGCGCTTCATGTTTTTATACACGTTCGCTATCTGTTTGTCTTTTCTTACCTTCCCATTCGGGCGGCGAATGGAGAGCACCGCACAGTTGCATCTTCCACTTCGGTATTGTACAAAAAAGACGCTCTCATATAGAAGCTCCAGTGTTCTCGTGCCTTTATGCGCATTGATTTATTGTGAGCGCGCGGATCCGAATGCCGGAGTGTAGTTCCTGGGTGCTGGATCGCTGGATGGAAAACACCCCCGCCGATGAATGCCCAACGGGCCCGATGAATGAAGAATTTGGCCGCACGCTGCGAACTCGAGTTTTCGACCGCACACAACAATATTGTCCACATCCAGAGGCAGAGTGCTGAATGAGAAATTGAGATGTTTACACTTTTACAGCATTTTTACATCCTTGATGACAACCACCCTTCGTGAGTCAATTTGTTCTAAAACAAGCCGACAAAGTGGAGCACAGATTAATACATTTTGGAAAATATAATATTCCAATGTCACAAGTCACAATCCGTTAAAATCTCTCGCTGGACAACTTTTTCTCTCGAGAAGCTTTCCGATGGTGAGTCTTCATAAATGCGGCGCAGCTGAAACCTGTATATGCAACCACGCGAAGAAGGTCGAAGGTATAGAGGTATAGGTATAGTCTCGGCCAAAACGGATTCCTAATTCGACACGCCGATCTGTGTGGCGACCACAGACTATGAGGACTCTATTATCATTTCATTATTTTTCGAGAAAAGATGCCCGACGATAATTATCGCGACGTTTTTTGTTGGTCACAGGCGGTGGGGCGTTGCCTTTCGCTCCCGCGGCTTGGCGGCTTTGGCACTCCGGCTAATGTGGTATAATTTTGATTTATTGCAATTTTGCACTTTTCACTCCGCGCCTCCGCCAACAACTAATAATGGTGCCATCGCCACGCCAAATGCTTCATCTCGCCACCGATAACTGCACAACCACATAATTAATCACTTATAGCAAAGTAATTCTGACATTATAAATTCCTATTTGCATTTTGACATTTGTGCTCATGTGCTGCCATGTAATTGATTTGCGAAAGTGCGAAACATTGAGCAATATGTGATGCGAGCGTTTGTTATGTAATTTTGGTGGTTCGTCGCGGGCGCGGGGCGGCAGCGTATGAAATCGGAGACGGGCCCGGGGCGGCGGCGACGGCGGAATGTGCGCATGTCCCAGGCGGGTGTTGACACGCTTTGAGTGGAATAAAAATCGAACATTATTCATGCGTGCTGCGGCCGCATGGCAAGCGCGACGAATCCGATGGCTTATTGTTTAAAAAAATAATTAAATTTTAGAAACCAATAACAATGTGGCGGGCGTGTATATTATGTGCCTGCATGACTTAAAATGAAATTAACTTTTGTTTTTATTTACCTGCGCAAGCGCAAGCGTTACCTGTGCTGGGAGCGCGAGCGCTGAATTACAAATCCGACGAAAACTAAACAAAAAAGTCGTTAAAATTTTAATGCTGTTGGGAAAACACTTCAAAATATTTATACAATTTTAATTACTTTTTAAAGCAACGTATAAAAATTTTATATTTTATCGCACGTTTACAATAAATCAATAAATACAGTTTACTCCTAAAATTTCCAGAATTTTGATATTTTTTTACAATATTTGTTTTTCACATTTCTATTATGAACTGAGCAATTTCCTGTTGTATAAACTCCATAGTTACTGTTTGTTTTGGTGGATTTACTCATTCTACCCTTCAGGTGTATTTCATTGTGCTACAGACCTACACAGGGTGTTTATAATAGTATACATCAAAAGAAGCCGATAACCCAAAAATTATCTTAGTAAAACTGGTCTCATTAGAGATATATATATTAGTTACGGGAAATGTAGAAAGTCGGGTGAATGTGTACATTCACCAACTTTCTACATTTCCCGTAACATATATTTTTTTCTAATTTTAATAATTTAAAAAGTAATTTACAATTTATTGTATATCCTTCATTCTACCCTTCAGGTGAATTTCATTGTGCTACAGACCTACACAGGGTGTTTATAATAGTATACATCAAAATAAGCCGATAACCCAAAAATTATCTTAGTAAAACTGGTCTCATTAGAGATATATATATATTAGTTACGGGAAATGTAGAAAGTCGGGTGAATGTACACATTTACCGGTGAATGTGTACATTCACCGACTTTCTACATTTCCCGTAACATATATTTTTTTCTAATTTTAATAATTTAAAAAGTAATT
>JARJDQ010006503.1:0-34946 GCA_030264215.1 Geostiba sp. GC000077 | reverse complement strand
TTTATATAGGCGCGTCGACCCCCAAAGCCCTGTGCACCACCCTCATCGCAGTGCTCAGATCAGATCAGATGTTAAATGGCAAATTGGGACTGAAAGCAAATTTGAGCATCTTAGCAAAAAGGATATCTTGGGGGATGATCTGGGTTGCAAAAAAAGATCAAAACGACTGAAATTTATCTTATATATTCGAAAAGATGCTTTAGAAAAGATTTACCTAAACGAAAAGAAAATGTATTAATAAAGTATTAAGTAAATCTCAAATCACTTCAAATCAGTGTATGTGGAGACATCTACTAGCTTCGTAAACTATTAGAAACAATGTTTGCTATTTTTACCGCTGGATGGCGCGCTATACACTAATTTTCATTAAATATTAATATTTTGAAGAAAACAAAACAATTCTTGTTAGAAATCAATTTTCTTTTCATACATTCAAAAACTATGAATTTGTTAGATGCTATGATTAAATCTACCTTATACAAATTTTAAAATGAACAAAAGCGAGCATTAATAACCAGTATTTGCAAGGAATTGGAGCACACGTTAATTAATCAAACAACGTAGTAGGTAGTAATTAGTAGGCATGTGCAGTGTATCGCGTCCTATTTTCAACACGTTCTCATTAAATTATTAACCCCTTCATGCAAATGGCGCTAATAATACTTACTTCGTTATTATCTCGCAGGAAACAAAAACTTTGTTTATTCGCCTCACAGCTATCTCTAATAAAAGTTCAATTTTGCAAGCGCCAAATTAGATGAATGATTGAATTGACCTAATTGGCAATCAGTTTTCGATTTCATTCATTAGCCTTCGTTACTAGTCCCGATGTCGTTTAGTTGCGTATACGTCATTGCGTGGGTGTAATTTCCTGCCACACTGTAGTCCTAAAATTCCTACCTTATTTACTGTCCATTTCCGCGCTTCAAAAATTTCGTACTTTATTTTATTACAGTTACAGAAAAGATATTATTAATATGACTGATGATGATTATTGATACGGTTCGAAGGACCAAGGACGGGGCACGGAAATAAACGCGTAGAGTTCGTGCGTGATGCGAAATTCGGGAAACGGCAGCACGGATGATAGATAGGTAGCAATAAATTGGCAATATATCATCGATCGTCCTTGCTGGCACGACAGGAGGCAGGACAACGAGGAAGGTTCTATTTTTCTCCGGCGCGGCGGGGTGACCTTCTGCAGAAGGTTCCTCGCAACAAGACATGAAACGATAGAAAACTGAAAAAGAAGCATTACATTTAGAATAGACTTGTTCAGTGGTATTCCGAAAAAAATATATGTCGTTCTTCGTGAAAAGTTACACTTAGGAAATTTTTCCAAGATTTTTTGAGTCACACTACAATTCGATTTTCACCAAAAACATATTGGCTGCTCAGCCACACAAATGCTATAGAGAGATAAAGATTTTGTCTCTATGTCGTCTGATTGAAAGCAGCGTCACTAGAAATGTTCAAACAGCCAATCAGAATGAAGCATTCACTCAGCGAGACCTATGCAACCCATCCAACACAATCTGTATGTGCGGTTGCCTACTATAGCAACAAAATTGAAAATTGAATAGTTTAAATAATTAGAGCTTTTATAACATAATTTTTAGGACTGCTTCACACATTTATTCGTTTTTAAGATGTCACTAAACAAGTCTATTCCAAGAATCCATGATGATGCAGAAGAAGAACACTTGAGGAGGCAAGAGATAATGAACTGGGACCGGGCATCTGCATAAATATTAAATATTAATATCAGAAGGCTATTTATATACCCATCTTGACGTCATGGCGCGACGCCGACGCCATTTTAGGTTAAGCATAGAACCGTGAGTTTGTGCAATTCCTATTTCGAGAAGCACATTGTGAATCTCACTATACTACTAATCAGGTTGTCGGTAGTAAAAAGCCAAACGCCACGTTACGTTTATGAAATGTGGCATGCAACTATTACCGCCAAGTTAAATATAAATGTGACCTTTATGTCTGCACAACAATCGTGATTGTCAATTTCGCAATTTTTCCTTTCATTATAAGCGCCTTATTGATTTTGCCATCACACCTTGCTGCTTCCCATTGAAAGGCGATAATTCCACCCCCGTGCCGCCAATTTACCCCATTTTTACGAGCGCCAGGTGGCACTTACGTTACTTCGTGCTATTACTTACATTAATCATTCTTATCTCGCGCATTATCGCTACCTAATCGTGTATTATTACGCTTGGCATTATTGGGAACAATTCGGTAACAATCCTGCAATCAGTGTTACGTAACAATTCAACACATTATTCAACATCTTGAAATAATTTAATCAGGCTTTCTTGTATTTCAACATAAATTTCAAGCAGTTTAAAGTTTGCACTTTGTTCAGTTTGTAGTTTCCCCTCTTCCAGCACGTAATTGTAGCAATTAATAATTTACGAGCGACAATCACTCATTTTCATGTACATCCCTCTCATCATCGCTTCTTCCATCTTCTTTCACATCGTGTTTGCATCAAGCTCAAGCGTATCCATTGTACAACGCTGCTCCTTTCTCTGCACCCCATCGGTTTATGCTCAAATGGACATTCAATTTGCCACTCTTATAATCGAATTTTAACCCTCTTTTGCTGCTTTAAAATTGAGCTGCGTATAGATTGATTGCACCACTTGACATGACTTGATTCATGAATTTATGATGATGATGATGATGATGACTTTCGCGACATGACGATTTAATATTTCGCAGGGGGAGAAAAGCAGCCCTATATTATAGTACAGGACCAACGCAAAAAATAGGTGTCTGGCGGAACTTAGTATCAATCAACCAATAATGAACTAAAAATTGCAAACCCCGTCTTTCTATGAATTTGTTCCACCAAAAATCCTATTTCTCCAGTACTATTATGCAGTTTTACGGCTGACAAATATCCCAATGTTTTACAAATGATAATATTGCTACGAATGCTATGAAAGTAAAGATTTTCTGTGTTTGTGCTTTGCAGGACGAAGGCTGGAAGCTAAATCGGACGAATTACTATCAGGAGGGTTGGCTGGCGACCGGAAACATTCGCGGCATCGTCGGCGTCACGTTCACCACCAGCCACTGCAAAAAGAATGTCGAGTTTCCGCTGCGCACGAACTATAATCTGCGAGGACATCGATCCGAAGTAAGAGTCAATAATAAAATCAACCGTCGAGTTGCCGAGCAGAACACACATGCTTTCGTTTTATGTTGATTAGGTGATTTTGGTGAAATGGAACGAGCCGTATCAGAAGCTCGCGTCGTGCGACAGCTCGGGGATCATTTTCGTGTGGATCAAGTACGAAGGCCGATGGTCCATTGAGCTGATCAACGATAGGAACACCCCGGTGACGCATTTCTCCTGGTCCCACGACGGACGCATGGCCTTGATATGCTATCAGGTACTGTACGCGCACACCGCAGTTTACTACGGTCATAAAGTGCCAGGCAGCACGTAACAGTTTCATCAAGCACCACGGTCTCCTAAACAAATGTCAAAAATACTTTGTTTTGCTCAAAATCTAGTACAATGGTGGTAGATTGATAGGCAACATCTTCTTCATACAAACGTAAAATACCTTTGTTTCCTATTTTGACTAGGATGGTTTTGTGTTGGTTGGCTCGGTGGCTGGTCAACGCTACTGGTCCTCAATGCTGAACCTCGAGGCAACCATCACATGCGGCATCTGGACACCAGATGACCAGCAGGTTTACTTCGGTACCACCAGCGGGCAGATCATCGTAATGGACGTGCACGGCGCGATGGTATCGCAGGTCCAGCTCAGCGCCGACGTGGGCATCGTCTCAATGGCGTGGTCCTGCGAGAAGTTCAAAATGGAGGAGGGCGACGAAAACGATCCGGGTGTGACCAACGCAGCAGATCGCAAGTTCGTCCTGGCAGTGAGCCTACAGAATGGATTCATCTATCTGCTGAAGACGTTCGATGACGTGTCGCCGATTCAGGTGGATACGAAGCTTCAGGGACCAGTGTGCATGGAGTGGAGCAACTCCAGGGAGCTCCTAGCGGTAGCTGGCGTTACCAGCAGCAGCAGCAGCAAGCAACAGCAGACCACGGTGGGTCAACCGCAGGCCCAACCCCTGGAGTATACCAATATGCTCAAGTTCTATACCGAGAAGGGCGTACTGTTGTATTGCATAAATATTCCTTACACCCAGGTCAGTTTGATGAATCTGGCAAAATTTGCCTGAGGACTGAGAGAACTGAGAAGACATTTGCATTTTAATTGGGTTTTCTTGTGTTCAGGCGCCGGTGACTGCTCTTACTTGGGGTCACAACGACAAGCGTCTTTTTCTGGCGACGGGGACGCAGATCCACATCGCCTGGGTGTCGCGGAGGATCGCCACTTTGCAGCTGCTGTGTCGCCTGCGCATTCATGATTCCATCTTGGGCGAGGGCCAAATCGTCGCCCTTCCATTGCCGCCGAGGATACGCAATCTCATTGGAAATCTATTTGCTCAAACAATTAGGGTAAGATCTAAGATCTAATTAAACTTTCATGCCAGTGTAACCGGGGACCACCCTTGGCGGCTGTGAATAATGCTTGACCTCCTACGTGTTTCAGTGTTGTGTGCCGGAACCATCAGCGCTGCGGGAGTTCGTCTCCAGACCCCCGGTGGGCTCCGTGCGGCTGCACTGCACGATGATCCGCCACGACGAGGACAGCAACATATCCTCGGGCACGTGCTACACTCTTTATCTGGAGTATCTTGGTGGCTTGGTCCCATTGCTCAAGGGCAAGCGCACGAGCAAAATTCGGCCCGAGTTCGTCATCTTTGACCCGCAAGTTGAAGGTTTGGCCAATTTTAATTTTGCACTGACCTCGTTTTAGAGACGTGTCTCTCTAGATTTTAGTGTCATATCGCTGAACCACTGGTCCACGGAGTCGAAAAGTTCTGGTTCGTCGAGCCAATCAACAAGTGGCGGCAATTTGGCGAGCGACTCGTCGGACAGTGATCGCGACGAAGGCTGCACGAGCTCGCCGCGCCTCCAGCGGCGGCGCAAGCGGCGCAATAAATCACGCTCCCGGAACAATTACGGCGACCGCTCCGGCCAGAGTTCCGGCGACGCCGACCCCGAAGACCTGGCTTACGTTGACACATTGCCCGAGGTGCGCTCGCCCGCCCGCTCCATCTTAATTCGCTGTAATTTCAATGCCATTACTTCTTTCTCGCTTGCAGCATGTGCGGCTGGTGGAGGTGACCTCGAACATATGGGGCACGAAGTTTAAAATTCATGGGCTGGTCAACTCGGTCCCAGCCAATTTGGGGCAGGTGACGTATAAAACATCGCTGTTGCACCTGCAGCCGCGCCAGATGACGCTGGTCATGACTGAACTACGTGACGACTTCCCAGTCGGTCCGGACCCCACTTTCAATCCCAACCTGTTCTCGGAGGATGAGGAGGAGATTTGCCAGGCGGAGGAGAAGGCGAGGTTACGGCGCGTATCCATCGATAATTGCCCACCTATCGCGCCCATGTCTCCTCGAGGTAGTCGCTTTACCAAACCCCCGAAGGGGAATTACTCAGGTGACCTGCACGCTTCAGCGTCGATGGCACGTCCAGGTTCTGGTCCGAGTGCGATCATCCCGGCGCTGGCCAAGGCCGAATCGTACGAGGACGAGATCACCCTCTGCAACGCCAGCCAGACGAACAGCAGTTCAGAATCCGTCCGCGGGGGGATCATTACCAGCCAGCCATTGCATCATCATCACCATCAGCTCACGCTGCAATCACAGCCGCCTCAGAAACATGCCCACACTAGTACAGCGCAGCTCTCTACGACCAGCTTTGTGGGACAGCTGCGGAACTGCAATCTCACCATGACGCTGGGCACTAGCAACATCGGAGGGTGTACGCACTCCGGGCAAGTGCAAAGTCAACGTCACATTGCCATCTCGCCGTTGTGCTGTGACGGTGCAGTTCCGGCGCTGCAATCCCCCAAAAATGCGGTTGCTCCTTCAGATATCATCTTCGAAAGGCCCTACAACAATGTGGACTTTAATCCATCCAGAAATGACTATCAATCTTCATTGACGAGGAATCTAACGCTGAACTTGAACACGGATAAACCGAAGCGACCCTCTGCCACTAGCACTGGCTTAGCTGTGGGGAGGCCTTCGCACAAAGACAAGAACCGCCCAAGTCCAAACACCATCGGTGCCACAATCAACCCGAACATTCAAGGTCCCTCGCAGGGATTGAAAGAGATTCTGTTCATTGACGAGGAGACCAGCACACCAGGCCCATCCACGACCACCACTGTGGATACAATTCGATCTCTTCCAGGTCCAATTCCAGGATCTGTCGCTGGCCCTGCACCAATCGCTGATGCCATGGTCCGGAGTTGCAGTGTGGGTTACTTGGACCTCGTTGAATCCCAAATTGTGCCCAATGATGTGGCGCTCCTCATGCTCCGCAAAGATGCACCTAAGCGCCTGGTCCTGGTCAATCGCAAACACCGTCATCACAAGAAGCAAAGCAAGAAGGCCCAGAACTCCTCTGAGCTAAGAGAATGTCGCATGAGTAAAACACCCAACCTTAAGAACTGTGGCAAGTCCAAGTCCTTAGACTCGAGTGACATTTTTCCTCAGAATGATGTGAAGCCTCAGCACAAGACCAAGGAGATCATACCTGAAGTAATAGTGGATACAAAAAAGTCATCTTCTGCTGCTTCTGAGGAATCAGTACAGATCACAAACTTAGGGAACCTCTCCACCGTTAACAATAACAACATCATCAATGCCAATAACAACAACAACAACAAGAAGGAACCTTCCAAATTAAGCATATTTGTTAAGAGCCCATTAACGCGGAGGAAGAAAGATACATCCGGGACGGACCCAGAGAAGAACAACAAAAGCCGTAGTAGGAGCAAACAGAAGAAGACTGAGAAGACTGTGGACAGTCCAACGCATAAAAGCGGAATGTCTTTGCATACGCACGCTCTGGCTACGTTGGAGAATCTGTTGACAAGGCTGCGAGAGGATGACGGGAGGTCTACACCTCCAAGTTCACCTAGGTTGCCAAGAAGTCAACCGGCATCACCTGCACCATCCAAGAAAGGCAAACGACCGCAAAGTGCTTCACCCATTCGGAAGAACCTGCTGTCATCACCACTCCTCGGTAGGCGAAATCGAAAGAACAAGAACCTGGAGAGTAGTGACGATGAAGTGACTGCGTCCGGCGATGAGGTGTGCAATGGCACGAATTACAAGGACCTGGAGACCTTCCAAAAAGCGCAGCTCCGACAAAAGGTATCCTCTTAAATTTACTTACTCCTTGACCTTGAGCTTGATTGTTGGGTGTTTTAGTTGAAACGCGGCAAAATCGAACCAAACGGAAGCAACTGTAACAATCACGTGGTGCCTCAACGACGCGAGTTTGTCATGCACAACAAGGCGCCCATGTGGAACGAAAACAGCCAGGTGTACCAACTGGATTTCGGTGGGCGGGTCACTCAAGAATCGGCGAAGAACTTCCAAATTGAATTTCGCGGCAAACAAGTAAGTCAACACCTTCAACACTCATATTCCTATGATGACTTACCTTTTAATATTGTAGGTTATGCAATTTGGAAGAATTGACGGCAATGCCTACACATTGGACTTTCAGTATCCCTTCTCGGCATTGCAGGCGTTCGCTGTGGCTTTGGCAAATGTCACCCAAAGATTGAAATAATTCGCATTCAGTCCCTAGTCGAACATATCGTACATCGTACCACAACCCTAATTACATGATACTTGATTCTGATCAAAATCATCCACCATCAAAATCGTTGTTCCCTTCATTTCTAAGTTTCTAACTAATGCTAAGACGGTGCCAAGAAAATGTGTAATTGATCGCTTAAACTAAATTTTACTCCGCCACCCTCGGCTGGAACGTATTCTATACTAAGGAGCTAAGGTCGTGAAATCGTAAATTTGTAATTTGTACTTAAACTAATACACAAGAAAACAAAAGAAAGACGCGGAACATTTTAGTCAACCTAGCGTTTTAAGATGACGCAGTACAGATGAAGACATCAGATCGTTGAACATTTAATATTTAACACTTAAGCTAAGCGTACATTTTAAGTATGCAACAACGTGAATTTTTAAAACACACGGAGGATCTTTGTAAAAGATCGACGATTAGCGCTTTAAAGTTGATGAAAATTTTTAGGTCAATTTTTTATATTGTTTCGATTTTTGTAAGCGGGACATTTTTCAAATTAGCCAATTTTTCGTACGTAGCAAAGTCGTCAAGATTTGGAATACAGAGTGGAATGAAAACCGTAGTCATGAACAAAAACGAAAATATTTTAATACATTTGAAAAGTGAAGCAGAAGAAGACGAAAAACGAGTACTTACAATATTTTCCACAGTGTTTTTGTTGGAAACTCATATAAAAACCGTCCGCAGGAGAGAAAAAAAAAACACACGACAAATTGAAGTGTAGTGATCAATACTGCAGGCTTTCGACTCATATGTGTAATACGTATTTATGTGCTTTTAATGTTTTGTTATAGGCTATTCTCACACTATATCACACACACTCTCTAGGCAAGATAACTAGCGACTAACGTGGAAAAAGACAAGTCTTGCATACTCTTCAAATTTCCTACTCGCTGCGTCAACCTAACCGCACTTAAGTGCTGCGCTGTTTGCTTTGTCAACGTTGATTAGTCTTAATTGTTGGTTATGTTTTACTTGAACCTGCGCCCAGCATGTAAACTCAACTCTTTTATTAGGAATTGAAACTGTTGCGTTTTCAGTGCTTCTTTTTTGACGAATGTAGCTCAAATTTTGTTAAACAAAACTCTAAGAATAAAAAAAATCTTTGTAACATATCTATATCTATATCTCCTCGTAGTTCCTTTATTAATTTGGGATTATGACACCAATTTATTGCCAAATATTTAATAAATACATAATAAATATTTTACAAAAAGTCTTAAAATATTGACTAAAAAAAATGAAACATATATTCTTATAATTTTTAAGCTCTACCTTTGGTTGTATTGTTGTAGTAGGTACTATCGTGTTTTTCTCTTTCGGGAATTTTCCGTTTCTTTGAGTTGATTCGGAGACAGCTGACTTTTACTTGTTAGATTCACAATGTGTTTAGTCAGCGGTTTCGTTGTTGTGGTTGCGGTTTGTTTCATATCATCGTCCCGACTTGGCATGATCGTTTTGATCTTCTCGATTACGCTCTGACTCTTGCAGTAAACGCTGGTATTGTTGCGATCGCAATTGGTAGCGTTCCCTGAATATGACAATCGATGCAAATCCGTGGCGTTGATCGTCGACGGCAGCGGTGCGGTGTGATTTTGTTTGCTCGCGAATTTGCGCTCGAAATTCTCGATCGATGTCAGCACGTGCGTGGTCAGTGCGTTCCAACCTGTAACACATAAACAGCGCATACATATGCAATGCGGTGTGCGATGAAGAGGAAATTTGGTCAAGATATGACACGATACCGTCACGTATGGAGGTCATGGCAATGCATGACCAAAATAAAGTCGAAATTATTACCTTTGTTGATTAGCATCTTTGCTTTCCGGCCTTTGGCTCTTCCTTCGTCGTCCTCCTCGTCGTCATCATCATCATCTTCCTCCTCTTGCCCGAATTTATCAACCATATCCGTCATCATACCAACACTCTCCTTGCCCTTGTGCTTTAACGCGGGGATAATCATCAGTAGGAAGAGAATAGTGAAGAAGGTCAAGAACTTTTTGAAAATGAACAATTTTAGTATCAGCTGCCCAATGGTAAAGAGGTCCACCTTGAACCACTTGATCTTGTCCAGTAGGCCAAGGAACGCGTGCGGGGTCACGACATTCTGAAGGAAATCCGGAATAAATGATGGTGGGTCAGGTTCATAGTACTCGTGGGCAACTAGCGGGGGTAACTTGTGATGAGGTGGACCATAGACATGATGTGGCGGTCCATAAACAGGTGCTGGCGGTGAAGGCAAATAGACTGGGCTTGGTGGACCATAAACAGGTCCCGAGTGAATCTTCTTCGGATAACTCCTAAAGTGTCCCGATCAAGTTCCGGTTAATACCATGTCGGTAGTAAATTGAATCAAACGTTGATACTTACACTGGAACTGGAGGTCCGTAGGTATTCACAGGGTTCGACATTGGGTACGAAGATACACCTGCTGCTGGAGGTCCATAACTGCTAACTGGAGGAGATCCATAACTCCCCAGACCTTCACCGCTTGCAGGATCCTTGACATCAATGTAATGTTCATGGTATTCCGGCTGATAGTGGTGTTCCACATCCAGGTGATCCGCATGCAGGGCATGTTCAGCATTCACAGCTTGAAAAGCTGCCTCTGCTTCATGACTGTGTTGAACGTACACGGGATGAACATCCACGTGCTGATCAGTGTTAGCATCAACGATCACCACTCTCTCACCCGTTGGATGATTCTCAGAATGATCATTCAGATCATGGGTCAACTTGTAAGCACTTAAATACGAATCACTCTCGATTGATGCACACCTCACACCAGCAACATCCAAAAGAACCACAATTGATATGCAGAAGTACCAACTTCTTGATGATTGTACAAACTCCATGATGTACTTAGTCCTTGCTTTTAGCCAGCGTACCATCGACTGAACTGAACTGAAACCTTTCTCGCGTCCAACCTCCTTCGCGACGCGCCTCCTCCACGCACACACTCATCACTAGAATCGCATTACAATTAACTCAAAAAGAGGCCAAAATCGAGTTGTGCGCACCGCGCCGGTTGCCAAAGTTGGTATGCGTCGTGTGTGCCATACCGGCAGTCGATTGTTCCGAACCGCCATATTAAGCGGTGACATAAACCGCGAAAACCTCCGAATTGAATATAGACATCAAAGCTGACCCGGCATCATCAAAATGGCACTATTCACAAATAATAAGTAATAAATAATCATGGTTTTGCGGCCAGAACAGCACACAGCACGTCCACCGAGTGTCATCGTAAGCGAACCGAATCACAAATCATTCATACACATGAGACGCCATTATCTAGAACCCTAACCTATTATAACCAGCACTCAGGTGAAGAGAGACGTGAGTATGCGTGCATGGCTACACATAACAATTCTTGTCCTAGTCCGAATCGCAATCGGAAGTATTCGTTGAGTCTTGAGTCCAAAACCGCTACCTGGCATTGTAAGAGCATAAATTTCCATTTCGACAAACTGCAGCGCGTTTTGTCACGCTTTTCGCTTTGTTTCACAGCCGCGTTTTCTTTCGATATGAATTCTTCAAAAGCCATAAATCAAGCAATCGCAAGGTGTGATTTCCTTTGGGCCAATGTCTTAATTGTTGAACGGTTGAGCCAAGTGCACAACAAAATGGCGCCTGAATAATGCATGAAGCATAAGGTGCGAGGCGACAAACGGTAAATTAGCGTATATTAATTTGTCGGTCGAATGTGACTTGCATGTTAATTTCCTGAACAACGCAAAAAGAGCAAAACGAATAAAAAATCAAATTTGTATTTATTGGTCACCATATGTCCATCACTCATCAAAATTGCTTATTGCTTAATATTCTACGTAACAGTAGTTGCTGGTTTTTGGTAAATAATCCGAATATGTAATTTGTTACCCGTATATACCATAACCTCATTTAAGACCTATTATTATCAAACTGAAAGGTTCCACATAAGTGCACATCTCGCAATTATTTGCTCATCTCCGCCATAAAGTCATGCTTATTATTAAGCATATCGTTCAACATAGATGCATAAATCTTCTGTCCCTTGGCATTGATATGATGATAAGGTAACGCTTGACATCTCTTCATCCAGTTGTCAATGTTCCCAAAAACAGTTTTATCAAACGGTGCGACGATCGAAATGCAACTGATTGAAGTAAACAAGGAGAGGTCAGCAATAGTTGGGGTTTTAGTAGCAGCCACCCAGTTGTTTCCGTCCAGGAAGGCATCCAGAATCTTGTACATATTGTTAGCACGTTCGAGACAATGCTCATTTGGCCCTGTCGCTGTTTGACTATACATTGGAAAAACGATGCATAGGTGCAACGCATAGACTGATCCAGAATTGAAGTGTAATCTTTGGTCGACCGCAGCACGCTTTCCAAAGTCCTTGGGGTACAGAGAATCGTCTTTACCATATTTCCAATATTTCCAATGGCAGTCCCGTCATTGTCCAGATATGTTGGCGTTGTATGACTTGGATTCAACTGGTAACAACGTTTTACAAAATTCTTAAATGTTGGAAGTTTTCAGTCACTAACGACTAACCTTCAAAAATTCCGGAGTCAGATGTTCACCCTTTAAAAAGATTCGTCTCCACCATGTCTAGCTTAATGTCCAGAGCAGCTGCTGTGAGCATGACAGCACGACATGGAGGACTTAGGTCCATGTAGAAGAGTTTACCCACTGGGGAAGTCATTTTAAGGACTAATAAATACTAAATTTCCAATAAACAGTTATTTATAATTATAACATAAGTAACACAGTGTAACACTAACACAGATACAACGTAATCAGGTCTAAACTGATAAGATTATGGTTATGGAATGATTCCCTTCTAGTATACATACGCTAGAAGCGATAGCGCAATGAGAACTGAACATTCAAGTATTGTGTTGGAGCACTAGGACTAGGATACAAGTGCTCAACCAACTTGATTGGCCTTGACTGTGACTCAACACATTTGAAGTGTTTGCTCTCAATTTAACCTCGTTATAGCTTATTACATAATACATAGTTCATCATTTTATTGTGTGTTATACGCAGTAGAAGAGGGGCAAACGTTAATTTTATTTCGACGCACTAAATTTTTAACTACTATAAATATACTATAGCAAACATTCTTAATCGCCCCTCATCATGGACTTCAGAAATTCAACGTTGGCATCTCTTCCTGGTTTATTCACTTCGTGATACGGCTGTGCTTCGACCCTCTTGAGCCATTCGGGAATATTGGTGTACTTTTTATCGTATGGTGTGGTTCAACTGATAGAAATGATGGACGTACCCAGGGAAAGGTCAGCAATGGTAACTTACAATAACATTTCTCAATATTCCTCATTAATACTTGGTAATATTAATACTTGGTTTAGGCAGATATTAGGTAAAAATAAATTGAACATGTAATTTGTATACAAGACCTAATTTCACTCATGTTCGGTTTCTCCACGATCACTTAAAGTATTCTTGCATTAAGAAACTCTTAAAATTAAGAGCCAAATTTGGTTTCTCCAACTATCTATAAGACCATCTTTCATTATGATCTTGTTAGAGTTTCAAGCGCGTTGCTAGTGTTACAAGGCTAAAATAATATTTTCAATAACAAAACTAGAACGAAATTTGTCCAGAACAATCTAAAATTATTAGATAGTTAGATAGTTGGTAGTCGAGGAAACCCACAAGGGTTATGTTTTGTATCTCAAGATGCCAAAATGCGTGACTTAAAAAGTATCCCGTCAAACTTACATTTCAGTCTGTTGGAGAAACCGGACATCAGAATTATAGTCCTCTTGACAATTATTTGCAAAACTCCGCCAAAAAGTCATGCTTATTATTAAGCATATCCCTCAACATAGAAGCATAAATCTTCTGTCCCTTGATATTGACATCATGATAATGTAACGCTTGACATCTCTTCATCCAGTTCTCAATGTTTCCAAAGACAGCTTTATCAAACGGTGCGACGATCGAAATGCAACTGATGGAAGTAAATACTGAGAAGTCAGCAATGGTCGGCGTTGCTGTACCGGCCACCCAGTTGTTCCCATCCAGGAAGGCATCAAGAGTCTTGTACATATTGTTAGCACGCTCAAGGCAATCTTCATTTGGCCCTGTCGCCTTTTTACCATACATTGGTCCGACAATAAATCGGTGTATCGCATAGACGGATCCACTGTCGAAGTGGAGTCTCTGATCGACCGCTGACCGCTTCGCCAGATCCTTAGGGTACAGGGAATCGTCTTTACCATATTTCGAGACCAGGTATGCCATGATTGCGTGGCTATCCCCGATTGATGTTCCATCATTGTCCACGTATGTTGGCGTTGAATGACTTGGATTTAACTAATAGAAAGAAATGATAAAAGTTTGAACGTTTCAAGTTTTTGAAAATAGAAGACATACCTTCAAAAATTCTGGTGTAAGATGTTCACCCTTGAAGAGGTTAGTCTCCACCAGCTCCAATTTGATATCCAGAGCAGCAGCCGTGAGCATGACCGCTCGACATGGAGGGCTCAACTCCATGATGAAGAGTTTACCAACGGGGGAAGTCATTTTGCGAATTCTCAAGTATTGCTTAGTTGAGGTTTAGAGACTATTGAACCAAACTTCAACTCTGTTGATTTTATACTTTTACCACTGATACGTAAACGCAGTAATCAGGTCGAAACTGATAAGGTTATAGCTATGGTATGATTCCGATCAAATTACTGAACTGAACTCTAAACAAGTTTGTCGAGTACTGCAGTATGGCACAAGTGTGTAAGTATTTAACAAACATGAGAGTGGCCTTGACTATGATTACACATTTTAAAATTATGCGCTGTCAAGTAATCCACGGTTACATAATAAATACTACCGATTATGATCTGTGGTCATTTATTATTGTACAATTTGCTGCATAAATGCATAATCGCCCTTCAGCATACACTTCAGAACATCAACGTAGAAGTCTCTTCCGACTTTATTTGCTGAATCATGGTAGGGCAGTCCTTCAACTCGCTTAATCCATTCGGTAATGTTGGTGTACTTCTTGTCGTAGGGTGCGACCACACTAATGGCCATGATGGACGTAGCCAGGGAGAAGTCAGCGATCGTAAGGCACTTGGTACCCGCTACCCAGGTGTTGCCTTCAAGGTAGGTGTTAAGGCTCTGGTACATTTTATCCGCAAAGATTTTCTGCATTGCTGAGGGACGTGTTTCCATTTTCTGCCACATTGGTACCTAAAAATACAACCATTAAACCGCAATAGAGTAAACTCTAAGGACGTAATCATTAGTAACAAAATAGCAATGGTAACATACCACAATGGCATAGTGCAAAGAGTAGACAGCACCACTGTCAAAGTGGAGTCTTTGATCGACTGCGGCGCGTTTAGCCAAGTCTTTGGGATACAGCGAATCGTCCTTTCCATACTTCCCGACGAGGTATGCCATGATTGTATGGCTATCAGCTATTGTAGTGCCATCGTTGTCTATGTAGGTTGGAACTGTATGACCAGGATTCATCTAGGCACATAGTATAGTTTAGTATTTTGAATGTGTGATTTATGAAGAGTTTACCTTGATGAATTCTGGTGTCATATGTTCTCCTTTTAGAAGATTGACTTCCATCTCTTGTACTTCAATACCAAGGGCCTTGGCACAAAGTAAGACAGCCCTGCACGGAGGACTGATGTTAGTCATAAATAACTTTCCAACTGGCATCTTGTTTGTTCAAAGTTCAATAACCGTGACGGGCCGAGCGTCCGTTCAATACTAAACTCATTTTTCTCGCGCCGTTCTCTTTATTGACCAACTAACATGGGTTAGATGTTAGATGCGTCGAGTCACGGACGCGTGCGTCTGAATGACCTTGGACCACCATCAAATCTACAATTAACTCATACACTAGCACTAGCGAAACAAATATAACACAGGATTTCTTTTCAAAATAAACACTGCAATATATTTGATTTGTATTTATAATTGTAGTAATGGAGATAATTTGACAAAAAAGTTACGTGCTGGCAGGGGCGCTGCAGGAGATCTTGAACAGTTGGTCGAGAACACCCTGGATGATATTTGGCACGCCAAGCACGTACAGGATGAGGGACAACGGATTCAGTTTAACGAGCAGAATGCTGACGATGTTGCCCAGGATGCCGTAGCTGGAGAGGATTGGGTTGTTGCAGTCGGCGCTGAAGAGCACAATCACGAGCGGAACCAGGAGGAAGTTCAGGCCGAGGGCGGTCAGGAGTAAGCCGACAACATTGGCTCCAGTAAGGGTGCCAAAAACAGTGTTACCAAGGCTTCCCATGGTGGGGTTGCCGAAACCGGCTTGAATCCCACGGATTGTGTTGTAGATGCCCATCAAGAACCCAGGGGATGATTCACCGGCAGCTGCGGTGACAGCGGTGAGGATCACTGGTGGCGGTATCGTCACATTCTGCACGAAGACTGGGGGCACCACACTCACACTCTTAGCAGCTGCCATCTGGCATACCGCCACGCACACAAAAACAGCAACGAGGAATTTCTGGAAATACATTTTTGCTTAGCAAAAAAGTCTACTACTCAGAAAAGAATGTCTTTCTTACCATCTTGTTTGGTGGATGTACGACGTAGTAGTCTACCAGTTTGTGGAAAACCTCTGGGTTTATATACTTATTCGGGGAAAATGTACATTTCAATAAATTTAAATGCTATAGCGTCAATGTGTTATCACAGTATTTTAATTTAAACGAACAATATGAAGTTTTTTTTTCTAACGCGCAAAACCAGACATTACTACGCACACATTTCATGTTGACAAATACAAAAGTTTTGAATAATTATCAAAGCATTTTATTATCTTCCAATCTTGCAGAACGGAATATTTATTCAAAGCACATGGGGAAAACAATAACACATGTCGGTTGTAATTTGCAATCTTATTAATTTATTTCGCCTTCATGCTTGCCAGCATCGCCTGAAGCTTGGTGAACCCTTCAGAGTGAGCGGAAAAGTACGGCAGCTCCTCGCACTGCTTCAACCACTTGGCCAAGTTGGGATAGGCGCTATTATCAATGGGCACGACGAGGTTCAAGGAGCTAATTGTAGTGAGAAAGCTAAAATCGGCAATGGTGACGTTCGCCCCAGCGACCCACTTCTCTCCTTCCAGGAACTTGTTGACAAAGTCATAGGAGGTTTTAACTATTTCCACCAAGGCTTCACGAATTGCCACCGGCTGTTTGGTGAGGATCTCCTTGACGAACATCCGCAGGAACGGGAAGAGGCTGCCGCTGTCGAAGTGGAGGCGTTGATCAACCACAGCCCGACGGAAAGCGTCCTTGGGATACAAGGAATCGCCCTTTCCGTATTTGGTCACTAGGTACGCCATGATCGCGTGGCTATCCCAGATTTTCGACCCGTCTTGATCAATGTACATTGGCACAGTGTGTTGTGGGTTTAACTAATTAACAAATTACCGGATTAGCACTAATGTTAAACGGTGTACAGTTTCCAAAGTTGATGAAACCTACCTTTAGATAATCTGCTTTGAGGTTGTCTTGGCTAAGAAGGCTAACCTCACAATGGTCCAATTTGATGCCAAGGGCCTTCTCCGTAAGGAGCACTGCCCTCACTGGCGGGCTCATGTCAGTCATGTATAGCTTTCCCACAGACATGTTTTAAATTTTGAATAGAGCTGTTCACGAGACGAAAGCCAACAGAGAACTGACTGTGATTGAAGTCATGTAACATATTTATCGAATCATATAGCATGACGAGCACAAAATTAAACACTCGAGGTCAACAAGAACATCAGCGTATATTTATTTCCAGTACACTCCAAACTTGATCAAATAATATAAGCGCAAACAAATTAAACTGATATTAACGGTACTATCGATATTTCTGCCGAATCTGCCTAAAACCGATTTGTTATCATTTATGGGTAAGGGTCTTAATCATATTTGATCACCCAGGGCTTGAAGAACTCTTCAAATTCCTTTGCGCCCTTGATGTTGACCTCATAGTAGGGCAACTGTTCGCAGCGTTGGATCCATTCCAGCAGGTTACTGTACTTAGGGTCAATGGGCACGAGGAACTGAAGCGAGGAGACGGACGCGATCAAACTCAAATCGGCGATGGTCAGGGAATCCCCAGCCATCCATGGGTTCCCTCCCAGGAACTCGTTGAGAAAGCCATACTGCACATCGACATCCTGAACCTGCCCCAGGCTCGGACCCTTTTCTCCGATAGTCCACATGCCGAAGACAATCGTGCGCAGTTTCGCAAAGATGTTCCCGCTGTCGAAATGAAGGCGTTGATCGATCACGGCGCGCTTCTTCAGGTCTTTAGGATAGAGCGAATCATCTTGGCCATATTTCTCCGATAAATACGCCAGGATGGCGTGGCTGTCCCAGACGGCAGTGCCATCTTGATCGACGAACATCGGAACGGTATGTTGCGGATTCAACTGTTACAAAACGACTCTCATCATTCAGTTTCTTCAAACTCCACTTGAAGGACGTGTTTTTGTACCTACCGCTAGATATTCGGGTGTTTTATGCTCGCCTTGCATCAGGTCCAGGTGGATGTGCTCCATCTCGATGCCAAGCGCTTTCTCGGCCAGATAGATCGATCTCGCTGGGGGACTGAAGTCCGCGCAGTACAACTTCCCAACAGACATGGTAGTGGACACTAGTATAGTGCTTGTTGTCAAGTACAACTTCAACTGGAACATTCCTTTCGACGATGTTATATGGAGCATTTTATGGAGCATTTTATGGAGCAGCTGGGATTGCAGCTGGGAAAAGGAAGCAACTATTCGTTTATTCATGTGACCTTAATATTTATTTATCATGAGAAACCGTAGAGTGTCAACAAAGCGTTTCGAATGTGCATCGGTTGCCATTGATCGCAAAGTATTGAATTACACATTGACGCACCACTCACCACTAGTCCAGTTTTGTGTTAGATAATACGTGGGACATCTGCAAGCTGCATATCAGCACTATGTAATTAGTTTACAGTAATGTGGTGTAATTAAAGCTTTGGTGTAACAAATTATGTAATGATATGCAGATTTTTCACATGAAACAGTATCACAATATGTTGAAAACTCAAATTACAGTTAAGTACACGTCAAACACTTAAAATATTCAAGCTAGAAATCATTGCAACCTGCAACCTGTAATTATTCTGTTGATTATTCATTTTGCATCTGCGCAAGTAGAGTCAAGAAGGAATAAGCGCTTTTCATAGCCTGGAACATTACAAAATCCAAAGGTTAAAAATATTCTCCATATTTTCAAACAAGGTTAAAAAATTACCCCTGCAAAGGTTCCAAAAGATATCTGACTGAAGATCGAAGAAATGTATAAATGGTGATTGGACCTCAAGATGATCTGCATCACAACTCTTTGGGACTCAACATCCCCATCAAACCAATCCGTCGAATAGATGACGTTTGCAATCTCCGAGCTTTCGTCAATCAAACGCTGGCCAGATGCGGAGAACAACATCAGCATCAGCGTCCAACCACACAAATGCATCAGCGACATAAGTTCAGGTTTCAACATGAACTGAAACGATATCATCGCAATAATCCCGGATGTGAATGTAGCCATAATGAATGCCAGGGTAGCGGCACAGTCATTGAGCTGGTTAGCGAGCGCAATGATATGGCAATGATATCGCACGCAGTACTTCAGATATTGTTTGCGTTCCAACGGTTGTTTAATATCGAAGGCATCCTTCAACACCAGCTTGAAGTCCTGAATTCGTGTGATGAGTATTTCTATAGCGCCCACTAGCAAACCGAGAATCAGAGAAGCTGATACACTTGCAATGAGAGCGTTGAAAACCTGATTGGTGAAGCCAATCCAAAAGTGAGGATCTTCATTGAAGCTGGATGGGAGAAAGCTAGGTGCATTCATACCACAAATTCGAGCAAGATCCAATTGCTCATTCTCCTCTAAACAACCCGAACGCTTGATAAGACCGAAAATGCCTAATATACCAATTGCACTGACGATGTACACAAAGATTATATGACTCAGAATATCAATACGCTTGTTGACTTTGTCAAAGTGTCTCGGTTTGAGGAAGGTTCGAAAATTGCCCAGGTTGACGACAAGACATTGGATGTCATTGTTACGTCTAACGAATACTGCGATAAGCCAATACATACTCACGGCACTAATGCCTAGAGATGCTCCGTCCAGAATGTCACTTATGAGGTAATTTCTCTGGCCTGTAAAAATCGTTTAGAGCTAAAGATGTTTATACTATGTTCTGTCCGATGAGGCGAGGCACTCATATTACCATGATGGCTATGTTATTTATATGGACATAGCACTTTTTCAATACTTACTGGCGAATACATGTATAATTTCTACAAAACATAGAGTAGGCGCAACAGGCATTCCAAACAGACAAAATAGAGCAAAATCAATTTTCGTCAAGTTCTGTCCTTTTTTCGGCCAGATGCGCAAGAGTCTCATGTAATAGAAGCAGGCTTTCAAGACATCAGTTTGCTTTTCATCGATGATAGTATCATCTAGAAACCACTTTTTGTAAAGGTTTACAAGAACACGCTTGAACATCATGTTGATTAGTAAATTCTATTGAACAAAGGAAACCAATATAAAGAGAAAATCATGAAATCACTTCTATACAACAAAATACTAAATGCTCCTCCATATTGTATCAAAGATCACAGAGGATGCGAGCAATTTATCCTTTCCTTGTTATTTATGTGAAGATACGTGAGGGTTATTAAAGGGGGATAACTGATAATGTAATGCTTTGCTTTATTCCGATTACAATAAATTATTCATTAAATCATCTTTTTGATGATTATGCTGTGTCTGTGTGGGAAGCCTTTCCTTTTACGAGCGATGCCACTATACCAAAAGAAAGGTCGATTTTTTCGTGCAGAAAATCGCAAGACTTTTCAAGAACAACAACATATGTATATTTTTGTCAGCAAAGCACTTGACTACTTTATTGTTACCATTTCTTACGCATGTATTTGTCAACATTACATTTTAAGCTTCATTTTACATTTATGTATAATAATAATAATAATTCAATATATTTAATGATATTATTAGTAGGATAGAATAACTTATTCATGATAAATGTTTCCCAAAAGTGTTATCAACGAGTAGGAGTTCATCATAGCCTAAAAACAGGAAAATATCAAATTCAACAGAAGTAATTATATTTGCAAAGAACATCGTCACCGTTTTGAAAGTGGTCAATGAAATCTGACTGAAGAACGCAGAAATGTACAAATGACGATTAGACCTTAGGATTATCATCTGCACATATTTTTGAGACTCCACATCTTCATCAAACCAATCCGTTGAATAAATTATCTTCGTGATATCAGCGCTTTCATCGATCAAACGTTGACCGGATCCAGAGATGAGCAGCAGAATGCACATCCAACCAATAGCATGTAAAATGGTTGTAACCTCAGGCTTCATCATAAACTGGAATAGAACCATCGCAATGATTCCAGATGTAAAGGTTGTTATTATGAAGACTATAGTGGATAGACAGTCGTTGTACTCTTCTGAGAGTTCAATTATGTAGCAATGATATCGCACGCAGTATTTTAGATACTGCTTGCGTTCTAATGGTTCGACAATCTCAAAAACCCCCTGCAACGTTTGCTTAAAGTGCTGAATTCGTGTGATGAGAATTTCGATACTGCCCACGACTATCATGATGATCATAACTGCCACCAGAGTTGGAATCATCATGTTGCATATCTCAATGATGAAGACAAGCCAAAAGATTGGATACGTATTGAAGATGCTAGGAAGCAGGATGGGTGCGAACAAACCGCAAATACGACTGAGATCCAACTCCTTGTTCTCTTCCAGACACGCATCGCGACTGGTATATCCGAAATAGATATACAGTGTAACACAAACACCAGTGTACCAAAAGAATAATTCACTGATCACGTTGACGCGCTTGTTGATTTTATCAAAGTGTCTTGACTTGGGAAAGATTTTAAAGCTTCCCAAATTAGAGATGCACCTCTGGATATTATTGTATCGTCTATAGTATACTGCGAGAACCAATTGTATATTTATACAACTGCATACCATGATTGCGCCTGCAAGAATATCAACCAGAAGATACTTCCTGCCCGCTAAAGAGAAACACTTATTCAATGGTATACAATATACATAGCACTTAAATATCTACTCACTCATGATGATATCCACAATCTCAGCAAGACCCAACAGAGGCATCAAGGGAAATGCCAGCAAAGAAAATAGAAAGATATCTTTTTTGGTCAAATCTCGTCCGTGCTTTGGCCAGAGGCGAAACACTCTCATGTAAAACAAACAGCTTTCCAAAATGTCAGTTTGCTGCTCGTTGATGAAGGTCCTATCGTGGAACCAGTTCTTATAAAGGTTTAGCAGAAAGTTTTTAAGAGGCATTGTAATGTAGTCGCCTGAAATCAGACAAAATCAATGCAAAGGAATGACAGGAATGGCAACTACCAAGTTTTGTATTTTTTAAAGCATTGAAGAAAGGTACAGATTTATTATTTAACTATCATTAAGGAACAAAGAGAAAGTAATTTAAAAGAATGCCTTCCAATTTGCTACTGCATTAATAGTGTAGATTGTAGGCACTTGGTAGTGTAGATCAGAAGATCTTGGGTTCGATCCCCGGGGGCGGCAGAACATTTGGAAAGTTATGTCGACTGGACGCATGAGGCAGGTGTAAGTCCTATATAGGCATTCCAGCTAGACAAAAAAGAGCCATATCGATTTTCGTCAAGTTTTGTTCTTTTTTCGGCCAGATGTGAAGGAGTCTCATATAAAAGAAACAGCCATCCAAGATATCAGTTTGCTTCTCATCGATGAAGGTATCATCTAGAAACCACTTTTTGTAAAGTTTAACAAGAAAACTATTGAACATCATGTTGATTTGTAGATTCTTTTGGACAAAGAGAACCAATATAAAAGAAAAAATCACTACTACACAACAAAAGTGCAATTCCTTTACTTAGGGTAAAAACTACCATGAGAGAATAGCACTTAATACATTCCTTGTTATTAATGTCGAGAAATGTCAGATTAAAGATTAAAAGGATCGTATAACATGTAATTTAGTTCTGAGTTCTAGCACAATTACAATACAAGGTCTTTTATATCACATTTTTAAGTATCAATTATTATCAATTTCCGGAATTATTCCATAGTCTACATTATTGATAATTAAATTTGCTATTTGTTAAAGTTTGCTATAGGGAAGTCTAAAATCTACTATCGTTCAATAGACAAATGGTAGAAACCGTGTCCTGTCTTGGTATTGCTTATTCGTGATAAATATTCATAAGAAGTGTTTTGAATACTTTCGTATTTACATATTAGTATAGGAATAGCATAGGCATATTATATATTGTCTATGAGGAATAATGTACGAGTAACGTACAGCAATAAATTAAATTGTGTTTTTTACATTGATAGGAGATGTCTCTACATACACCGATTTAAATTTTATGAACTAAATTAATTACTTTTTAATGATGCTTAGACAATGAGGAACTCTCACTTTTTTTTGAATTAACAATATTCTCTTATTGCAGAAATATTTAGTCCATATTTTGGATCAGCCCTTAAAAAAATATTCGAATAACTCGAAATATATTTTTTTAAGAGGTGCCTTTCTCACAAAACAGTAAAAACTCTAAGATCATTTGTATACATTAGATTTTAATAGGTTTTAATCAATTTAAAAATCAGTGCGCCTATATTAATAGCTATTTATGTATCAAGGCTGTAAAGTTAGTTAAAGGCAGTAAACTCACGTGCCAGAGTAATAAAAAAGAGCTTTACTGCAATGTTTTTCGAAATGGTTTTGATCGAAATTGAAAATAGATAGTTTAATATTTATTACATAGTTACAATATTTATTAATTGTGAACGGCATACTGGAGTCTGACATGCACAGTCTGAGTTAGAGAAAATTACATACGCACATCGCGTGGCCACACAAGGACAATGTAATAAAGGAATCGAAAGATAAACAAAAATTGCTTTTCTTATCTCTTTCGATTGTTGCTCTTTTGTTTTACTTTAATGCCTAGGTATAGAAATGCTACTTTAGTGCCGATTTTTTTCTTTTAATGCCGATTTTAGTTAACCTTGGTGGCGATTTTAGAAAAAAATATTTTCTAGAAAATCTTGAAAATACCAAAGTCAACTACCCTACAAGTAGTGAAATTGTCCTGATCAAAAATGGTGATAGTAACAATATTTGAGTTATTGTTTTTGTTGTCTCAAACTATTGACAGGATGTTAGTGTTGTGTCGCAATGCCTTTGCCCGTAGTTCGGTTCCCACGGAAATCTTCCCTTCCTATTTTAACTTTGTTTCATTATTTTTACCTCGAGCTTTATTACTGATAAATACTTATTCATAAATCTAAAATCTATAGTCATAATATTTTGCGAAAGTGATAAGTAGGTACTCTATTTTATCGATACTGAGAAATTGAAAACATGCCGAATGATATTTCCCTGGAATTATCATCACTCATCACCAGGTAACAATGCAACTTCAATTCAGTGTCTATAGAAATGTCAAGAAGCAATTTTGAAATTGTTGTATTATGATATGTGAAGAACCTTGTTATTGTTTTTGTTGTCGCAATACAATATTGACAGGATATAATAAATGTTGTGTTGCAATACCATTTCCTATAGTTTACCCTTTATTTAACTCTTATTTTGTTTTTTACCTTAGCCTTAACCTCGAAAACAAACACTTGATGATAACTCAATTATTTATCATTGATAAATATCAAAACAATAAATATTTTAATCATAAAACAATAGTCATAATATTTTGCGGAAGTGACAATAATAATACTCGATTTTTTCGATATCGATAAATTGATACCATGCAGAATGTAAATTCCCTAGAATTTTCATCATCATGTAACAATGCAACTTCAACAGTGTCTACAACAATCTCAAGAAGTAATTTTTAAATTGTTATCACTTGTATTAAGAAGTATCATGAGGTCATTAATACAACTTCATATTTGTTTACAATGTTATATATTCAAGAAAATGCAAAAACATCTAATTGTACAAAGTTAGTAGATTCTATTTGTTACAAGAATTCACATATTACTGTATGCAACCCATTACTCATAAAAACCATAAACTAACCTGGGTTATTCTGCACCTGCAACCTTCACGTCATACGTAAATAAATTGTCGAATGTTGTAACGTGGAATGTGTTGCAAACATATTAATTATGTAGTAATTCTGTTTACGTACAAAAAAACAACAAATTACTTTAGCTGCTTTTATTAGTATACAGATTCAGATGTTGCTTAAAGTTTCTAAATTTAATTAATGCGCACAAAACGCGTAACAAAATTCACGACAATTAAGTCATGACGTATAACCAGCTAAGAAAAATACTTAATTGAGGCACAAAGCCGTGAATCATATGATGCGGCGAGGATGCAAAAATAATGCGCTTATTAATACGAATAATATGAGATATCATAAAATGCATACGTGCTGTCTGATATATATTTATTATTATTTATTCATATCGAAAGCTTTGTTTCAAAGTTTCGATTTAGGTATTTAAGGTCTGAGCAGTTTAGAGCAGTGATAGTAGTTGCAGCCGTGCAACAAGTTTGCGAACAAAATGGCGCCGATTCTGTACCTCCTAGTACTATTCCTCGGGGTTGCGCAAGGTCAAGGTCAAGTGCATCATGGAATTTTCAAAGGTTTGCTTTTAGACTTGAGGACATTCTAAAAACGATTCTAACATTTGTGGTTTTGTTCCAGAAATTAAAGTATCTCACTTCCTAATCAATGATAGTGACCATCCTTGTAAAAGAACGTGCATTCCCGATGAACCCATGATATGTTACTATAAATTCACCGTAGAGTCGTATTACACAATGAGCAAGGCCTGTTATGAGTGCCCATCGATCTGGGAGGATTGCTTCCGTCCTGATTGCGTCCTAGCCGATGGAGAACCAAGAATCGCAGTGGTGGTGAATCGCAAAATGCCCGGACCAGCTGTGGAGGTGTGTTTGCACGACACTGTTGTGGTTGATGTGGATAATCAACTCTTTGGCGAGACGAGCAGTGTGCACTGGCATGGACAATTCCAAATTGGCACACCGTACATGGACGGTGTGCCCGGTGTGACGCAATGCCCCATTGAGCCTGGCACAGTGTTCACTTACAAATTCAACGCCACCAATGCGGGTACGCATTTATGGCACTCGCACACAGGCATTCAACGCGGCGATGGCAGCTACGGCGCCTTCATTGTGCACAACCCCGATCGGCAGAACCCACTCAGGAACCTCTATGACTACGACCTCTCCTCGCATGTGATCACCATCAACGATTGGGACACTGTGCCCAGTACAGCGAAGTTCCTCGCGAGATACCACGTCGGCGGGTCGAATAGGCCTAGCAAGATTTTGATCAACGGTCGTGGGATCAACTTCGCTGGGCTTGGTAAAGACGTTCAGAACAACACGCCTGTTGCCAGGTTCCAGATCGAGAGGGGATCCAGGTATAGATTCCGCGTGATCAATGCAGGTTTCCTCAACTGCCCGATTGAAATGTCCATCGATGGTCATCAACTGCAGGTGGTAAGCTTGGATGGCAACGACATCGAACCAGAGCTGGTGGAGTCCTTTGTCTCGGCTGCCGGGGAACGTGTAGACTTTATTCTCCATGCCAATCAAACCAGGGATCTGTACTGGGTGCGATTTAGAGGACTACTTGACTGCGACCTCAAGACGAACAACACTGGTGTGCATCAGGTTGCTGTTCTGGAGTATCTGACCGATCTGACTGAAAGCACCACCGGAGGAAACGTGTTCCCTCCAGGGGAATTCCCAACGTACAAAACATCACATAAAAATGGTACGCAGCTAAACCCCTTGGATCAGCGAGCTGGTACCTCTGCAGAGGATGTCATCACCCTTCCTGAACTTCAATCACTCACAGATTACGACATCGGTATTTTGGAGCAGGAACCCGATGAAAAGTACTACATTGGTTATGATTTCTATGCGAAGGACGCTCCGATGTACCATAAGAAGGATTTATACGGTTACTATCAAGGTAAGTTACCTCGACTTCTAGAGTTGCTTCTACTTCAAGGGTTAACCTAGAAGCCTAGAACCTAGAACCTCTAAACTTGAATATTTCATTGTTTAGTGAAGGAATCCATGCGCTCCCTGACCCCACAACTAAACCACATTGCATTCCACCTGCCATCGGTCCCCTTGCTTCCAGGAAGGGATAGCTTGGATGATTCCAACTTCTGCAATGAAACCTCAGTGGCCAATGAGAACTGCGAAGAGGAATTTTGCCAATGTACGCATGTGATTCAAGTCAAGCGCAATGCCATTGTTGAGTTGATATTTATTGATCACGGATACTCTCCGGACAAGAACCATCCATTCCATCTGCACGGAAAGGCCTTTAGAGTATTAGGCATGGAGCGCCTTGGAGAAAACGTCACTGTGCAGCAGGTGAAGAGAATGGACAGATTGGGTATGCTTCAAAGGAATTTCAAGAATCCCATTGTCAAGGACACTATCTCCACTCCAGATGGTGGTTATGCCATTGTCAGATTCAATGCTTCACATGCAGGTAAGTCTGGTATAAATTAGATTACCTTCTGGAAATGTTCTTCTTCTCTTCTTCAATAAAGGTTATTGGTTGTTGCATTGCCACATTGACTTCCACGTGAATGTCGGAATGGCATTGGTGTTCAAATTCGGGGAGAATGAGGAAATGCCACCGATTCCCGAAGGGTTTCCTCAGTGTGGATCATTTGCGGCACCAGCAGAATGAAAGAAGGAAGATTGATAAACAAGACCAGTAGCAATTATTAGCATAGATTAAAACTTTAACCTAAAATAAATGTAGCAAATAAGTATTTATGAATGTTAATTAGTTATGTTATGCAAATATATTTCTTCTTATCACAATGACGTCAATCGCTCTATGAAATGACTCAACACTCATGCCATTAATTTGGAAAGCCCAAAGACATTGCCAACCGTTAAGCCACTTCTTGTGGCAAAACCCAGGCCTAATCCCCACCCCTGATTATACGCAGTAGCTCACTCTCAGTACCTGCGGGTGCCAATTACGCAACTCCAAAAACTTATATTGATGCGCGGTGTCAAGTTGTTGGAGCAATTGCGCACCGAACCCAACGGCGATTCATTCACACAGTTTCACTTCGCTTCTCAATCAGTATTCGCAAGAGATACAACCAACAACAAGTGTATTGGCATACAGTGTAATACGAATTGCGCAAGTGCCATCAGCAAACACAGCCAAACACTAAACTTTTATTGCTGTGATGGCTGCGATTTAACGCAGTTCACCTTCGTCGTCGCGCCATAGTGAATGCAGCTCATGCAAATGTGGAAAAACTGATAATTTAAAAACCTCGACTCAATACGGCATAAATTTGGTGTGCCTGATTAACTCATAAATCATTGTGCGGTTTACCTGAGACCTGCCGTGTTGGCAGACAATTATAAGATAATCACGAACGACGCTCGAGTTATTTAAATATTCCAACGATTTGAGAGTTTTACAAAACACTTAGAGTTTTACTACCGGTTAGACGTAAAAATGACAACCAAGGATTAAGAGGATTACAAATGATGAAAGGCCAGTAAAAACAGTGACAAACTATTTCAATATTACAAAATAATCGGTGGTGTTGCAAACGCATGTAAGTAATATTAGTAAAGTTTTATTGGTTGAACAATAATAACATGTAATAGTAATGAGCACTAACATGCTGATGATCACTGAACAAAATCACCTTGCTGTATAATTTTTATTATTTTTAGGCAAGGACGTAGCAATTTTATACACTAACGACTGAGATTAAACAAAATATATACCGGGTTAGTTTTCTTTTTGTGGGTTCTTTGGGTTCTAAATGCATTTGGAAATCACTATAGGCAACATAATACACACCATTTAAGAATATGGTTGTATAATAGATGTGTAAAAAAACATACAACTAACCCGGTATATGCTATCATTAAGATAAACTCAAAAGATGAATGCCTTTTCTGATCTCGAGTTTTTATTGACGTAATTGGGAGTTACCATGATTACAAATCGGTTAAGCCATAACTATACTTAGTCATTTATTCGTGCGAATTGAAAAGTTGGGAAAGACATGAAGGACATAACAGGTTTGGAATTTACGCGCGCCACTCACTAAACGAGGATTAATGATACATTATTATGTATTAATTGTTGCTTGCCATTAAGCCACCACACACAGGATGAGCCATGAGCGTGCAAAAGAGCGGAACATTTTAATTTTAAGCCAAGATGTCAAAATGTCAAGAATCAAATTATCATCAATTATCTTTATTATTATCAGCCCAGCGCAACAATGCGGTGAACAAACAATTATTACGCGTAGTGCAAAAAATTACGCCTTATCTATTCCACATCATTATCGTAATTGTTTGCACATTGTACATTTGAGAATAGTTCACAATTAATGCAACATAATATAGTGTCACATTTTAATGCCACTTGAAGACAATTTGAATATAATTGCTTTTTGAGATTTATCTAAGGGCGAACACCTGGTATAGTGTGATTGTGTGTTGAGAGTATAGAGTAATTTGCAAATGAATTATTCGAAATCCCGCCGAGTGCGGTTTATGACCATTGCAAACAAAGCGCTTTGCACGTCCACACGTTTAACGAATTTATTTTTATTTTATGCGGAATTAAATTCAGTAGCTCTAGCTAACTATTCGTTTTTATCCAGCCGGTGCGAAAATGGTGGCGATAAAAGATGTGCTTGGCGTGCTGCTGGTGGCCATGTCACTGCTCTGCAACCCGTGCCAATGCCAAAGAAACTCGACCGCGGAAAGCACAGTTCAAAATGGGACTTATCAAGGTTTGTTGTTTTGTACTCCACCTGCCTTTTGACGTCGTCTTCTTATCTCGTCTGTAAACCGTGAAGTTATTAATGTTTGTTTGCATTTAGAGACAAGTGTCGGGTCAAATTCCACGCGTGTCGTATTTGTCCCTCTGGCGGAGAGTCACGCATGCAAGCGGCCATGCGTCTCCGGTGTTAACCTACAATGTCGCTATCGGTTCGATGTAGAGTGGTATTACACCATGAGCAAGGCTTGCTACGATTGCCCGATGAACGTGGAAGATTGCTACCGGCCGGAGTGCATTATGGCGGATGGACAACCACGATCCGTTGTGGTGGTTAATCGACAACTGCCCGGACCCGCCATTGAGGTAAGACGGCATCACCTCGCTTCGACACTTAGAGTCTAAGTTGTGTTGACATGTTTTGTAGATATGCGTGAATGATGAGGTTGTTATCGATGTGGACAATCACCTCTTCGGGGAAACGACCACAATGCACTGGCATGGTCATCACCAGATCGGTACGCCTTACATGGACGGCGTCCCAGGCGTCACACAATGCCCCATCGAATCCGGGACGGTCTTCACGTACAAATTCAATGCTACCAACTCCGGTACACATTTCTGGCACTCGCATTCCGGCATTCAACGTGGCGATGGGACTTACGGAGCGTTTATCGTTCATGTGCCTGAAGCAGAAGACCCGCATAAAGATCTCTATGATTACGACCTCTCGCAGATCATCACCATCAATGATTGGGACTCTATTCCAAGCACAGAGATGTTCCTCGCACATTATCACTATGGCGGTACGAACAAACCTGCGAAACTGTTGATTAATGGCCTGGGGATAAGAAACTTCTCGGATGTGGAGAACAATACACCTGTTGCACGGTTCCATGTGGAGAAAGGCTTCAGGTATAGATTCCGGTTGATCAATGCTGGCTTCCTCAACTGTCCCATTGAAATGTCCATCGATGGGCATCAAATGCAGGTGATCAGTTCAGACGGTAACGATGTGGAACCAGTCCTAGTTGATTCATTGGTTTCCTACGCTGGGGAACGATTCGACTTCGTGTTGAACGCTGACCAGGATGAAGGGTTGTACTGGATGCGATTTAGGGGACTCATGGATTGCGATGCGAGGTTCACCAGTGCTCACCAGGTTGCAGTGTTGGAGTACAGGACAACTCACACTCAAGGTCACCAGAACAACAACAACGCAACGATGGCGAATGTCTTTCCTTCAGGGGATATTCCAACTTACGAAACGTCCCATCGAGAGGGGAAACAACTCAATCCTCTGAACAAAGGCATTGAGTCCATTGAAGATGAGTCCATTATAACGATTCCTCAACTTAGATCAATCACTGATTACGATGCCAGCAGTCTGATTGAAGAACCCGATGAGAAGTTCTTTATTTCTTATGATTTTTATAAGATTGACACTCCCATGTATCATAAGAAGGATAAGTATGGCTTCTATCAAGGTAAGGTTGAACTTTAAAGATAGCAAGAGTTCCGTTTTAACCTTCAAATTACGTTTTTTTAGTAAAAGAAAACAAACGTGTCCTCACACCACAGCTCAATCACATTGCCTTCAAGCTGCAGTCAATTCCCTTACTGCAAGGAAGACATGTCTTGGACGATTCACGTTTTTGCAATGAGACGACCGAAGCAGAGAAGAACTGCACCTCCGAGTTTTGCCAATGCACACATGTGATTCAAGTCAAGTTGAATTCCATCGTTGAGTTGATCTTGGTGGATGCTGGATTCGCCTACGACGCAAACCATCCGTTCCATCTTCATGGACATTCCTTTAGAGTGGTTGGAATGGAGCGTCTTGCAAGCAACGTCACCGTGGAAGAGGTCAAGCAACTGGATAAAGAGGGAAAGCTAAAGAGGAACTTTGTGAATCCACCGGTTAAGGACACTGTGACCATTCCAGATGGGGGTTATACGATTGTCAGGTTCAACGCGTCTAATCCAGGTATTGAATGCAGTTGACTGAGTGGCTGAGTGTTTTGAGGATGGCACTTATCTGGAATGTATTTACAGGTTATTGGTTGTTCCATTGTCACATCGACTTCCATGTTGAGGTCGGGATGGCGTTGGTGTTCAAGTTCGGCGAAAACGAAGACATGGCGCCGACGCCGGAGAACTTCCCCAAGTGCGGATCGTACACGCCATTCCCCAGTGAATACAGCAATCTACCCTCACTCAACGGCCAAGATAATCATCTGCCAAGCATGATTATCGTATCCGTTTCTCTGTTTCTGAGTGTATACCTGTATTTGCGTACAGGTCATTGACCTTATCTTGTCATTGCTTTAACTCTACCTCTAACAAAACTCTAACCGGAAATCATCGCCAGCAAGCAGTAACAAACCACGTGATATTAGCATTAATTCTTATTAGTACAATACATAGTATGCTTCCATTGTTTTATGTTAAGTTAACTGTAGTTGTGGAGCAAAGGTCCTGAGGATATCTCTACAAACCGTCGCTCCTCCTCCGTTATCTGAGTATCGTCCCAACCCCAATATTGCGGAACGAGTGGATCACTCACTGGCATAAAACGCTTTTTAATTGCGTCGATGTCACCTTCATAGGTACCATCTCCAGTTCGCACGACTCTCTTAAGTATCATTTCCCTAGATGCGGTCTTGAGATCGTACGCCCAGCCTAACCAAGCGAAGAAATTGATGAAATACGTTGAGGAGTTGCGCCAATCATTGCCGTATTCACTTGCTTTGTAATCCCAAGGAAATGTGTGGTGATAATTGTGGAAGCCTTCGCCAAGGCATGAGAGCTTCATAAAGTCTTGCTCCGTAGCTGCTGTGTGTCTAGAAAGGCGTGTAAGAAATATTTATTGCGGTTTGTGAATAGTTTTGAAGACTTTACTTGTCAAAGGGTCGAGTTCCGAAAATGTGCGACACACTGTTGAGACTCCAAACGAGATTTATCGTTAAGACGTAACGAAAGAGCGTCATGTAGAAACACATTAAGCTATTTTCACTCCAGTAGTGATAAGGTATCCATGTGGGAAGAATAAAGGTGCATGGAACCATACACAAGATATAATATCTGCAAAAACCGTGACATGCATTTTAAAATGTTAAAATTCCCACTAAATTCATTCAAAACAGTGTATGTGGCGAGATCTGTGAGCAACATGTGCAACAACATGTGCACCAACTCGTTAAATAGTCAACAGATGGCAAGGCATGCACTGATTTAAGCAAATTTGAAAAGAAAAGTTTAAATTTGTACTTTTTATGAAACATGACGACTTTATCAGCTCGTAAATCATCAAAGCTTACTCGCCCACCAATATTTTGCACGTCCGGATGCTTCTTGCACATTAGCCATCCGCAGTGGGCAAAGAAGAAACCTGTAATTACAAAACAACGCATGAAACAAACAATAAATGTTTACCAACTTTATGTATTGTTAAATTTACACATACTTGCCTCGTTTTGCATTGTGTGGATCAGCATTCGTCTCGGAAAATTTATGATGCACGCGATGGTCTCGCGCCCACGTGAAAATATCGTTCACAAAACTTAAACTCATGAAAAATGCTAGGATTATTTTCAGCGGCAGTTTTGCTTTGTAGGCTTTGTGTGCCCAGAGCCGATGAGCACCCATTGTTATTCCAAAGCTTGAGAATACGCCCAAAATCATTTCTAAATGAATTAAAAGCTCAATTATACATTAAATAAGGGAGAGGGAGGTGTACGTACGAAAGGCGAAAGTTCTCAGCATAACATGACCAGTCAACAGTAGAAATGTCGTGTAGCACGCGACCAAATGCAAATAACAGATGAAAAGGGTATTGACCCACACAATCTGCATCTTATACTCGACTTCATCACCATTTTTACCCTCCAGTAACTCATGCTCGTTTTTATTTGCAATTTTCTCAATTCCTATGAGATTGACGTTTTTCGGCATCACTTTCATGTTTCACTTTTGTGCTGGGCTTCTTTTTGCGAACTGAACTAAAAATATGCAAGTGTTGCTCTTAATTATGTCCATGGTCGTCCACACCCCACGCGCTTTGATTGCATTGCAAAAAAACGTCATTATTTACGCCAAAAAACAAAGCCTGGAATGAATCGATTAACGGCCGTTTAGCGTTTAATTTGTTTACTTAAACATCCCAATAGTTCTGTGTTTGCACGCCCTGATTCTTTGGACAAATATTGACAAGATACAAGAAATACAAATAATTCAATTAACTGTTTGAACTAATGCCAGCCGAGCCAAGATAATGAGCTATTTTTGATCCACGCATTCCGCATTCCAACGCAATCAAATTAAGTGTTTTGATCATCAATGAATCAATTATAAACATGAATTATAAAGACATTTTCATAGGAAAAGGTTTAAAACAAGGTAGGCAACCAACAATGCACGGTGCTCCTTCCTAAGATGTTTCAATGTAGTTTTCTCGTTACATATTTTCATAAAATAATGATTGTGAAGCTGAACCTTATAGCAAGCCCGAAACTGTTATTGTTACTAATTGCAGTAATGCACTAATTGTACTTTAGACTAAAGATACGAGGTCGCCCTCGTATCGACAATCTAAATATCAAACAAATTTGTGTCTATTATGACCGGGAGAGAAGAAATCCATATAAAGGCATAAACTACAACGCTACATTGCAGTCCATATTCTTACATTTACCCTGAAACACCATTTGCATCTGCTCAATACGAATGCCTTGCTGCGCGGTTATTTTGAGGCAGTGTGTCAATAGAATTTGGATTTATGTTGCATGTGAGGGTACAATGAATGGCAACAAATATTTAAAAACAAAATACCAAACTGTGAATGTGTTTCGTAGGTGCGCGATGTTTTGCTACTCTGCGTCCTGGTGAATGGTAGGGTGGCTATAGGAGACGCCAGCTCCTTATCGCATAAAGAAGAAGCGGATATTCGTTCAGCGCTGCTCACTGACAAGCAAGTGCAATTTTGCGGTGCCCGATTGGCTACTGCAGTCGCCATCGTGTGCCAGGGACGCTACAACACATTTTGTATGTGGTATTATATGTAGCATCTGGTGATGGCGGCCATTTTGTTGTAAAACGATCTATTTGAATTTTAGTACCGCCCAGTTCAACAACTGCCAGTTCTACAACCATGGCAGTCATTAGCAAACGTCGAAGACATAGTTTGTTACGCACCAATCGCCTCATAGTTGCGAAAATTCGAGATAAGCGTGGAATTGTTGCCGAATGCTGCCGGGAAACATGCACGTG
>JARJDQ010006482.1:0-11745 GCA_030264215.1 Geostiba sp. GC000077 | reverse complement strand
ATTTCGAAAATTCCGTCGTGTCCTCGTCAATGAAGATAAACCGATACTTAATACCGACTCGAAATCATCAAATCCGCCTCACAGGCGCATCAAACAAGTTAAATCTAAATAAATAAACAAACTGCTATCGAGAACATGCGTTACCATCATGCCACATGCCCTTGTACCTTGAAGCGCACCAATTCACGAATGCTGCGCATGCGCCTGTTTGAATTTTGAGATCGATGAACATTAGATGCTAGGTTGCTATTAGATTTGCAATGCACGCCATACGTCAAGTTGATGTGTGATGTGTCTAATCCGGCTGCAAATCCTCTGAAATGCGATGCTCCATGCTCGAAAGCTCGATGCTCGAAATAATTTCATTGCCGCTATAATTATGAGCACACGCTTGCAGTTTCCTTCCCTCGTCGAGGACTCGAGGAGTCGAATGAAATACAACCATCCGCGAGGCAGCGACACTCACGTCTCATGCATTTGGAATACTACATGCACTGATATGCTGATACCGTAGCTTTCGAGATCTGAGCTTAGAGCTTAAAGCTTAAAATAAGGAATTGCGTCTGCAATGAAGTGCGCAGCCATGCAGCTTGCACACACAAGCACACTGTTCCAAACCGCCCCACAAATATTTACACTAAATTTATTCATGCATCACCACGCGCATCATAAACATTAAATTTTAATTACATTTCATTTGGTAAGCATTTCGTTTCGAGCGCAAATTTTCCAACGCAAAATATACACTTATCAGACATGTCAGTTTATGGCAATGGCAATGTGTAATTACCCCACGATTAAACTACAAAACTTTGAATTGCTTATTGCATAACCGGTATACAGGTACTTACTTATAAGTTCAACACTAATTGTTTCCAGATTTTCCATGCAACATTTTTCAAACAGGTTTTCATTGAAAATCGTTAGTTTCGTGTGTTATTTGTTATTTTCTTTTCTTCCACGAATAAACAGTTATTTATGATATACACGGTGTTTACAGTTTTGAGTTTATCCTTCTAGGATCTAGGGGATAATAGTATACATTAAAAAAAGCGATAACCCAAAAATTATCTTAGAAAAAGTCGTCTCAATGGTGAAATATTTTTTTATTTTTATAATTAAAAAAATACGATTTGGGGTATATCCTTCTAGGGGATAATAGTACACCTCAAAAGAAGTATTTAAACCAAAAATTATCTTAGTAAAAGTCTTCTCATTGACGAGATAATAATTTTCTTAATCTTTCAAAATTTTCTCGCTAATGAGAGAACATTTACTAACATCATTTTTGGTTTAAATTATTCTTTTGATGTGTACTATCGTCCCCTAAAAGGATATACACTAAATCGCAAATTATTACTTCTTATTATTAAAATTTAAAAAAAATTATTATCTCGCCCCTAAGTAGTATAAACCCAAACCCGTAAACACCCTGTATAATGTTGTTAATTAATCATGAGATTGAGATTTCAAAATTCGAACGAAGGCCGTATCATTGAAATATTTTATGAATCCAGTCTCGATCCAGTCTGGTCCAGAATATTCGATCATGTGCATTACAGCATTACGCATGTCCAAGATGATAATAATAAAAATAGTGTTTGTGAGTTGCAGTGATAAAGAAACCAACGATAAGTTATAATATGTACTTCGTGTTGTCGTGCATTGCATTTTTTATCACTCGCGGCATTCCGGCGCAAACAGACGCCTTATTGTATCCGAACACATTTTTTTGCTCTGTTTTCGGTTTGTACTTTTTCCATTCGTCAACATTTCAACAATAATTCATCAATGGACGACATCTGACACTCTTCTATTTCCATCCGTGTTAGTGTTAACTAACACATAAAATATTACTTTAGTTATCAATTTTAATGAATAAATTACTTACTTGGTTTATTAACAACTGTGCGCAATGTGGCAATGCCAGTATAACGCAAAGTGACTTCAAGTGCATAGAAATATTTTACTAGTTGATAAGAGTTCAATTTTGTTCATTTTTCTTCAAATTCTTTAAATGTTTCTGTAATTATATTGATATTCAGCGACTTACTGTCAAAGTTATTAAAAGATGGATTGCGAGGATATCGCCTGCCGAAAAGTCCTTCCACGTGTCCTGGTTGTCCTTCCATGTTTGCCTTGTGTCACTTGAAATCTTCCTTGATGAAAAAGCCGTGACTAGAGTGATCGCTGTGATTTATTGAATGCGCGCGACAAATTTTTCTAAAACAATCACCATCGCAACCCCAAAATGCAACACGAAGAAATATCTAATTACCGATGCGTAACGAGTTTCGATAATGCGCGGTGGGGGGAAAACAATGACGTAACAACCCAAAAAGACAAGAAATCCGATTTATTTGTTCGTACAGCTTGACCCGGAGGCGTACGTAGTTTTGTTACGCTGTCGAATTTGTGTTGATGATGCGCGCTGCACTGAATCGTATTGCTCGATGCTTTTTATCATGCAACGACGAAAACGAAAACCAGCGGAGTCTAATCAACCGCGCACACACCACTGACCAACGAACGGCGAACACCATTTTGTTCGTACATGGTCGGCATGCGAAAGCAAATACCAGGCGCCAGCAAAACGCTGGAAATTAGTGTGATATCTCCGCGTTGTTTGTACCTGGTTTACCTTTGTTGCCCTTGTGCTATCATGTCGTATGAGGTATGAGTATAGCGTCATTGTACTATTATTAGCTTATTTGGTGTTTGCAATTGCAATGTTTTCTACTATACTATACCTTTACGCCCTAGGTTGAGCTTTAGTTTTACCTTTAGACATTGCAATTGTTAATGTTCGAAATTAATGGGAATTTAATGATTCCACGTTTGTTAATTCTACTTGCACGTGTTCATTTGGTGCATAAACGTACATTTCCTGGAATCAATAAAGTGCATAGCGAATGTGCAAAGTGGTAACAGTCAATTTATGAGCATCAGCGAGCGTCATCGGGCACCGCAACCTTCAATTAGTGAGCGATACGTGATTTATAATGATTAATGATTTATAATGATAATGAATTAATATGACAGACAAACGCTTTGTTCCTTATAAAAATAAAACTCAATTATGCATAATTATGCATTGAAATTTAACTCAATACGTCTAGTACTGTGATTATAATCAACATTTTGATAATAGAATTTGAATTTTTAAGATAAAAAATTAAAAAAATGAAATATGATGATATTTGAGTTGCCTATATACTTTGGCGATAGTGCTGCTTGGAATTTATTGCGGATGCTTTCGGAACTAACGGTGATCATGAATCGTTTGCGATTCGAGTGCGAGTGCATTTTAACTTTAAACAACCATTAATTGCTTATATTTTAGTAGTTAATGTTAATTATAAGTGAAGATGGCTACCTCCAAGACTACCAACACGTATAACCGTCAAAACTGGGAAGATTCCGTAAGCAATCCACAAAGAAGACCTAAAATAACAAACCTAACCTCTCCGTGGAAATCTCGATCATCTCTATCTTTTCTAGGATTTTCCCATTCTCTGCCAAACATGCCTGGGCGACAACCCTTACATCCGCATGACGAAGGAGAAGTTCGGCAAGGAATGCAAAATCTGCGCGCGGCCCTTCACCGTCTTCCGTTGGTGTCCAGGCGCACGGATGCGTTTCAAGAAGACTGAGGTGTGTCAAACATGCAGCAAATTGAAGAATGTATGCCAAACATGCCTCCTGGATCTGGAGTATGGCCTGCCCATACAGGTGCGCGACGCGGCGCTGAAGATGAAGGACGACGTGCCGAAGTCCGACGTCAATAAGGAGTATTACATTCAAAATATGGAGAAGGAACTGGCACAGGGCGATGCTGGCATGATTGCTGGTAGCAAAATCAATGAGCCAAATGAGATACTCATGCGTTTAGCGCGCACAGCGCCGTATTACAAGCGGAATCGGCCACATGTGTGCTCGTTCTGGGTGAAGGGCGAGTGCAGAAGAGGTGAAGAGTGTCCATACAGACATGAGAAGCCTACAGATCCAGATGATCCACTAGCTGACCAGAACATCAGAGATAGATATTATGGTGTGAATGATCCAGTAGCTGATAAGCTGCTGAAGAGGGCAGCAGCCATGCCAGCACTACCGCCGCCAGATGACAGGACGATCACTACATTGTACATTGGGAATATTGGTAATCTCACTGAACAGGATCTCAGGTAAATGAAGATTTGGCCGTGGTAAGTGGGCTGTTGGGTGCTAATGAATGTGTTATTCAGGGATCACTTCTATCAGTACGGTGAGATTCGTTCGCTGAGCGTCGTTCCGAAACAGCAGTGCGCATTCGTACAGTTCACAACGCGCCCAGCTGCAGAGAACGCGGCGGAAAAGACCTTTAACAAGCTGATACTCGGCGGTCGTCGTCTCACGATCAAGTGGGGTCGCTCTCAGGGTCGTTCAGGCCCACCAGTCGCCGTGCAGAATCTGGAAATGTTTGATCCTGTTCCTGGCCTACCAGGCGCTTTGCCCGAGTTGAGCAATAACTTCTTCAATCTGGAGCCGGGGCACATTCCACTGCCGAATATGCCGCCACCACCATCGCTGCTGGTGCCACCGATGTATCCGCCGCCGCCGCTGCCACAGTTCTTCTTCAATCCGCCGAGACTGCCGACGTTCCCGCCGCCGGATTTGAATACAGTCCGGCCGTCAACGAGCACGGCGACGAGCGCTGAGGGTGCAGGTCCTAGTGCAGCGCCTGGCATTAGCAAGGTGGTGCATTATCCCAGTCAGGATCCAGCGCGATTAGGCGCGACGCAGCTGCACGCCGACTGTCAGGAGTAGTATTGGGTAATAATTTTTTAACATTTTAAAATTTAAATAATTGCATACTGACTAATGAAGAATGAAGAATAACAACAAGAACAAATCATGTGTACATCCTTGCCTTTGCCATTTGCTTAAATTGAATTATACCGGCATTCTACATGGCTTTAAGCCATGTCAAGCAATCGATTCAGCGATGTAGGCAACCATGTCGAGTTGTTTACAGTGTAAAACACTACATTCCGATCGATGTAGCACTGAGTGCCGCTGGAACCAAAGCGGTAGACTTGTTTCGCCTCATGGTACTTGTTAGGTATAGGGACGAAGAGAATGCCGCGCTCTTCGCAGCGCTTTGCGATGAGGTCCTTGAAGCCTTGGGGGATATTAGAAGCGACACGCGCTGCTTCCGTCATGGAGTCGATTCTTGGCGCTGGCGGTGGTGTTGGGGTAAACGTACTCTCAATGTTCGTCAAATATGAGACGGACTCCTTGGCGCCAGGTTGATGACCATTACCCACTGCACGGTTCATCATCTCCAGGGCTTTATGAAAATTATCTTTAAAAAAACCGTCAATTTAAGAAACATTTGCGTACAAATGGCATAAGTGGAAGATGTGTTTTTACCTTTGATGGTTGGTTGTGATAATAATTCATCAGACATCATACGTTTCCACCCAGAATACCAATCGGTGACTTGCACATAATCTGGATTATGATTCAGCCACAAGGCGAGTGTTTGCAGCCAACGCGGGAAGAAGAATTTGTCGAGGATCAATGTCATATTGCCGACGGAAATCATATCGTTCCAATACATCACCCAATTCCACGCTTCTATAAACATCAAAACTTTAAATAATAGAAAACAAAATTACTAATTACAAGTTCTTACCCAAGTGTTGTTGATGTGGATTTATTGGAAGGTTTTGAATGCACAGTTGCAGCTTAGGCACAATATGTTTGACAAGAAATACGACGAATTGCCCATCGGGAAGTACTCTTTGCCATGGTTTCAGCATCAACTTGGCGGACTTGTCAGACGGATGCCAGTTAGTCAGCGCGGCGCCTAACTTTTCTTGAATTATCGGATAAATCGTATCGTGCAATTTTGTATCTGCAAACACAAAACGTTAAAATTCCAGACAGAGCATTGCTTAAAAATGTGTATAAATTACCCATTAGAGGTATCCAAGGATGCACCCACGTATGAATCGGCACCGTATCCGTGACAGGATCCCAATGCCGCACCTCCTGCACCAGTCTGGGTATCACAAGCTGGTCCAGAATGTTACTCACGATCCACTGCGGCAAAATCGGCATCCACACCTCGAGGACTTGAATCAACGGGTCGGAATCTCTCGGAGACCATTCACTGCAACAAAAAATTGGTTATAATACTTGCACAGTGTGGAAACGACAAGGAAACACTACTTAAACTGTCGTTTTACTTTGGGCTCCTTCCATATGCAATTTTCACCGTAATAGTTATCGAGCAAATAGTTTTTTTTTTTGTAAATAAAATTGGTGCGAACTTACCTCACACACGCTCTCATAACGGGCACCCAAGTGTGCCATAAGAGACTATCATACGGCTGTACTCCCATACAATTACCTTCAATTGTCCCACGCTGCGTCGCCGTGAGGAGTTCGCGCCACTGTCGGTATACGTCCAGATAGAGCTTCGGCTGCGCTAGCGGCTGCCAGCTGGCCAACGCCGATGTGAGCAGTGGTCCCACCAAGCCAGGCGCCAGCTCGCTCAGCTCGTATTGGCAGTATTCCTCGTAATAATCACGCTAAAAAACAGCAACATTTCGTTTTATACCATTATTTTGCAAACAAAATAATGCGTACCTGTAATGCCTTGAAACTACTCGCAACCTGGCCAAGAGATAATCCAGAATCCGGATCGACCAACCGATTGACGATCTCCAGCACATTCTGCAGCGTTTGCATGTCTTCGTCCTCTTTAATCAGCAGCTTCTTGAGTCCTTGTTCCTCCTGCTCCAAGGCAACGATGCGATCCTGATGCTGGTGCGTGCTGCGATCGATACGGATGATGTCCTGCTCGCACATGTCCACCAGCACATCTAAATTGTGCTGAATCTCCGGGAGTGCAAAGTTGGTGCACTTTTTGTGCAGCACATCTTCGTAGTGCTCCACTCCTGTAGGTGCTTTCAGACCAGAGAGTGCGTGGTAACCGCTCAATACTCGTTGTTGCGGACCAGTCATGTCAATGACTTTGACCTTGCTCAATTCACTACAACCAAAAATTAAAAATAATAAATGTTAAAAACAAATGTTAATTCTACCTTTTACCTTAGTTGATTAACATTTTTGAACATTCCAGGCTTCTTCCCCTTCTCAATGACATCATCAGCACTCCTGTAATAATACCTTGTCTTCTTTGTCATGTCTTTCTTCCATTTGGATTCTTTTGGATCCTGTTCTGATTCCTCAAGAGGCACAGCAATATCCTTCAAGCAAAGTTACAAAGGTGAAAGGTGACAAAATCAAAATAGAAAAACGTCTCCCAATGATCACTTACAGGCTGAGCAAGTGAACTCTTCTTCTCAGGTCCATAAGCACCAATAGCCCCTCTTCCCTTTCTCAAATGAGCCTCTACAGGTGCTGATATGCCCTGTAAATCCTTGCCTAAACCTTTCCCAGGCTTATAACCCATTTGCAGCAATAATTTTGCTCCAATTCCCTTTGTGTGCTTTTCCCATGTGCCAACACCTCTGTTGTGGAACTGTGGATTGAAGCTGTTCCTTGTCCTAATGCCAGCAATTTCACCACCAGTATCATTCAATTGTGAGGACTGTGAGGTGCTAAACCCAGGCCTGACAAATGATTCATCTTCAGAGTCACTTGAGTTTCTTTTGAATGATGTAGTTGGCTTCTCTTCCTCATCAGACTCTTCTTTCTGCTCTTCCTTGGGCTTCTTCTTACCTGCTTGTTGCACACCACCAGCAACAAATGCCAGGGGTGTTGTGTAGCTTTGCTTTGCTTTGGCTGATTTGCTTTTGTAATTATCATTTTCTTCATCACTATCATCAGCCCAGATGCCTGAAAGCATCAAATAAACGTGAGAATAGAGTCATGTGAATTAACTGTGAGATTAAGTTGACAAATGTTTTATTTACCATAGATTTGTTGGTGTTTTGAGTTGCCTTTGTGTCTTCGATTGATGTTGAATTCATTCTCAATATCAAAGTCTGTTATTTCGAACTTTTCGCGTTCGTCGTCCGACATTTCGGTAAATATCTGTTAGCACACAATGCGTGATCCGAATTAAAGCTTATACGTTATTTATAACTCATTTTCACTCTAATTATTTAAGTATTTTATTTTTAGCTGTTTTTAGAAACTGTTTCAACTGACTTAACCTAAAAGAAGTGACAGTTTCCACAGTTTGTTGGTCGTTTGCGATCGTTTTTTTTTGCGCGCATGTCAAAAAAATGTTTGACAGTGGTGTTACAAGATGAAACCAGAATGAAACCCAATTATCAAGTGGATTGCACTTGCACACAACTTAACAAGGAATGGAACCGACCATGAAACACTTACTTAATAGTGATTTATAAATTCTAGTAAACAAATTATACGTTTTATAAGCTGAAAGAATTTTTGGCATTAGTGAAGACTGGGGGACTGACAATTTGACGTCTGCCGCTACCTACGATCGGGTATGATCGGGTCCGCGTCCGCTCAAGGCATATACAAGGAACTTCACAAATATTTTGTCGTTTGTAATGGGAATCAATGCACGTTTTGATGATAAAGTTGATATTAATTAGAATATTCACATTTTCGTTGTTGGCATGGGTTGAAAGCCATGTACTTCTTCATAAATATAGAAGCAATTGTTAATTAACCTTAATATGCAGATGGTGTGTGGTTCGCATAGGATAGAATTCGGAAGCAATGTAATTATTCATAAATAAACTCAGATAGGTGGGGCTTTGTGGGAGCGGGCCACACCACGTCAGGGGCGTGCGGATGGATACAGTAATGCCGCATGTTTGGTTGATTGTATCATAAACCAACACTATACATGCTCAGACACATGCGCTCGCATGATCTACCGCACCGCCTGCTCAACGGGCCCCCCTTGTCAACGCACCCCGGGTTATACACCCTTCCTCACAGCGTATCTTCGCGTGGTCTAACGCACCCCAGGTATGCACCCTTCCTCACAGCGTGTCTTCGCGTGGTCTAACGCACCTCAGGTATGCACCCTTCCTCACAGCGTTTCTTCGCGTGGTCTAACGCACCGCCTGGTCAACGGCCCCCCTGGTCAACGCACCGCCTGGTCAACGCACCCCAGGTATGAACCCTTCCTCACAGCGTTTCTTCGCGTGGTCTAACGCACCCCAGGTATGCACCCTTCCTCACAGCGTATCTTCGCGTGGTCTAAGCACCCCCTGGTCAACGAATCCCAATAAAAACAATATAAAACAATAAAATACTTTCAATTAATTATTTATTTATTCGTAGGGCTTAATAAGTATTATTATTACGATTTGGGCGAACATTGCCATTCAACGTTACTACACGCTTTTCAATCAATGAATATCCGTAATATTTATCCCTAATTCTTTCTCCCGCATCACCTTCCGTGTCAAAATATGTGTATAATTCTCGTATTTTCAAGCCCCTTCTGTTATTGTAATTACGATTTGTAAATGCCAAAATATCGCAAAGTTCTTCTGGTGACATCAAATTGATATAACCAAATGCCGCGAAGTATGCTCGATCCTTGTATTTAAGGCTCGAAAGCCAAAATTTCCGGCGCAGTGCGGCAGGCAACGAATCAGCACTCACGTAGGAATACTGGAAATCCAGCCAGGGATTCGTGCGGCGCTGCCTGCCAATTGCGGGAGTGCGGGACTGCGGGACTGCGGGAGTGCGGGACTGCGCGACTGCGGGAGTGCGGGACTGCGGGACTGCGGGAACACGACGACCAGGCCTCGCCGGAACACGATCACTAGGCCTCGCCATGTTGGGAGACGAGCGATCACTAAGCTGTGCAGCCAACTGCTCTCGCCAACGTCTCGACTCTGCATCACACTCGCGACGCACGTATTCTCGAAATCTATCCAAATCATGATGAGGCATCTGCAAACAGATATGAATATCAAAATTAGTTGATTATCAAGATCAATCAACGAATTTATTCACCATCTTCTCCGTCTGGAGTTGTTGTCTTCGGCTGGTTTAGCCAACTAGATTTAATTTCTTTTAATATTTTTAAAACAATTGAATATGTTATATGGTGAATAATACCCATGCGTTGCGCAATAATAAGCAATCTGCAGCAATAAAACAAATGCAACAACGTTGTAGATGTAAAACAAACAAAAATCTGTGCAGTCGGTGTTACAATCTCCTTGTGACTGCACGTATAATTCCTGCAATGGCAGCCGCAACCACATTCAGTGTTCCCCCTGCTGACGTTATGTCTGAAGAAGCCTGCGCAGAAGACACCTTTCAACGATTGTTGTGTGTGCCATTCGAACAAGACATCCTTCCGTTTCTTGCTGTTCGACGTCTCATAAACAACCGCGTGCTTTGTGAGGCGTGTTCGATCTACAAGAGCCTCATTACTCATCATTGCAAGGACGGTGTGATCTTCCGATGTACGTCTTGCAAGCGGAAGACCAGCGTTCGCCAAAACACCTTCTTCTCGAATAGCGTACTTTCGCTTAGGACCATCTTCGGCATCATGATGATGTGGGCTAAGGGATTCACTCAGGCCCTTATCGCGCAGGAATCGGCCATTAGCACCAGGGCCATGGTCGACTGGGCTTCGTTTTGCCGCGAGGTCATCGACCATGACCTGGGGTTAAATCCTACAAAGATCGGCGGTATGTGTCCTGAAACACTCATATCCAGATACGTCGAGATCGACGAAAGCCTCTTCTTTAAGCGCAAGTACAACAAGGGCAGGAAGCGTCCACAGAGGTGGGTGTTTGGGGGCATTGAGCGTGGTTCCACTAGGTGCTTCGCCTGCGTGGTGCCTGATCGCACTGCCGATACCCTGCTCCCCATCATCCAACGGTGAGATCAAGTTACAAAATTTTAAAGTACTTGTCAAATACTAATATTAGTGATTTCTTTTAAAGGCACATACTACCGGCCTCAATCATCTGCTCAGATGGTTGGGCTGCCTACTGCGACATCCCGAAATTGGAGGGTGGCATATATGACCACCAAATAATTAACCATACCGAAAACTATGTCAGTCCATACGACGGCGAAGTATACACCAATGGTGTGGAGGCGCTGTGGTCGCGCATAAAGTCGCAGTTCCGGGCTCGTCACGGGACCACGGACGAGTTCTTCGACTCCTACCTCCGTGAGTTCCTGTGGCGAGAGGGCCAACACGGGCGCAACATTGTTGCATCGTTCCTCATAGCCGCCAGGAAACTGTACCAGGGCTCAGGTGAGGGTTTAATCCGATGTTAAATGCATTGCTATTAGTAACATATAAATTTATATAATTTTTAAATATTATTATTCAGCAGTAACCCAGAACAACCCCATCAACTAGATGAGGAGGGGGTTTAGTAGACTGACATAACACTTAGTCAGAAAAACCTGCACACCTATCAACCTGGCGACAAGGTGTCTGGAAGTACGCATTGCACTCTGTATTTTCGAATGCAGGCGTACACTATGCACACACAGACGCTAGACGTCTTTCGTGTGCATTGCAGATTACCCTCCCCCCAAAAAAAAAAAAAAAAAAAATCAGCATCTACTTACCAAAAGAAAAGCTTAAACACATACTATTTCATAAATGTTATTTTAATATTCAATAAATCCTATAAGTAATATCTTAAACAATTGTTTTATTCATACAAACCGATGCCGTATACGGCATTTCAAATCCGCACGGCCCTGACTTGCACATATGTCCTCTGCCGTATTCACCAAAAATCCGCACGCCCTTGAGGT
>JARJDQ010006473.1:0-14802 GCA_030264215.1 Geostiba sp. GC000077 | reverse complement strand
TGATGCTAATTTCATATTGATGGGTGTTTTCATTCCTTACAGTCAAGAAAATTACATTAACGAAAAGCAAGCGATGAACCAAAGTAAAAACGAATTGTAAACCCATCTAATGGTCCATACTTATTTTATTAAATCACCTTGTATAACACCTTGTATAATAGGTAATTATAATTTATAATCCGAGCATTGTAACAATTGCTTCGTACATTTTCATCTTGATTGTTATGCTCTTAACTTCTGAAAGCTAGGCGTACTGTAATGACGTCGTAGAAACAAGAACCATTTGTTAATACATACAGAAGCTTTCAAAGACAAAAGACAAATGGTTCGGTAAAACCAGTTATAGTTAAGTGTATTTTTCATCTCCCTTTGACATGCACTGCAATAAAAAGGTCAACAACCTTAAGATAGTCAAGGTCTCTCAGCACTTCGGCTGGCGCGGCGGTCCACAAAACTATCGAAATCTCGAAATGTCGAAATAACCATATAGATTTATGTATGAAAAATACACTTGAGCAAAATTCAACTCCCTAATAGTATTACCTGGAATAGCATGTTGTTTTCGGCGTATAAATCAAATTCTCTCCGTTGCAGTCGCCGCCACCGCCGTCGCAACCACTATTTGGCTCGTGGCCTGCAGCAGCTTCCCGCCGTTGAAACATTTTTATCAATTTTTATTGCAATCGAATTACAGCTGCACGAGAAGTTGAGTGAGCGCCATCAAAACGGGAAACTGGCGTTTTAAAATCGAGAATCGAGCAAATCGCGTTTAACGCCCGCACCGTAAATTCCCATACATGAAATCAGTCACAGTCACAGTCACAGCTATAGCAGCTATACAAATGGTGTACTCTATCACACGCATTCTTATCTCATAAATAAATATTAGTTTATTGGCAGGCGCAGGCCGCGCAGCTCGCTTGGCTGCTTGGGAGAAGTTTACAACGTTTATACTGTCGAATTGTCGATTGTTAAAGCGTTATGAACATGATATCTACACTTCTACACATACACATCAAGGCGATAGTGACGACACCCACCACATTTTAAAATAGGCTTCAAATGCTCGAGTTTGAAGCTCTCTCTGCTTCTAGCAATTTTCGAGAGATCGGAAGGTTCGTCTGTGCTGAGTCCGTGCACTTAATTGCACCACCACGCCACGTATTATCTCGTTATCTTTTCCCTGCTCCAGCTACAGCACATTGCAAAGAAGTCAACAGCTCTTCGACGTCGACATCCCACCGTGACGAGTTCATCGGCCCGCCCGCAGCATCTTCCTCGATGTTATCGTAGACGCTATCGTTATCGTTATCATCCTCTTCCTCTGCGAAATCTTCCGCTTTGTCTGCATCGGAATCCCGATTAGAAAGTTGCTCCCCATCAGCGAAGTTGTAAGGAATATCGTTGGGGACGTTAGCTTCGCCAGCGATGTCCTGCAGCACCTCGCCAAGGCGTTGTGCGCTGCACAAGGGCGTGAGGAGTTCGCTCGTCGTATTGAACTCGTCGTGATTTACCGTGTAGCAGTTCCGCTCGGCGCTGTAGTTGATGCAGGCTTTGAACGCGCAGCCCCAGAGGATCTCGGTGCTGAGGTAGGATGTGCGCGTCTTGGAGCACTGACCCGTCGACGCCGACGTTCCCTGCATCGTTACGATTATCTCGAAGCTGATTGCGGCAAAAAATAAAGTGGCCGATTAGCGGTGCTATAAATATTAGGGGAAAAAAAGCAACGCAATGTCTGGAACCGCTGGAACGCAGTCCACGAGTGACGGACGATTAAATTCAATCTAATGCAGCGAGCTTTGGGCTTACCGTTTCGTTATGAGTTCCTTGGCCGAGAGATCGTAAAACGGGCTCGACGGCGTTATTTTGTGCACAACCTCCAAGGGCCAGATGAGCAGCCCGATCTTTTCCAGCACTAGCGATTTCAGGAACGGCTCCTCGGGTCGACTCTGCACCAGATACGCGTTGACTGTCGTCCCGATTGCGTATCGGCCATTCTCGTCGCGTACGCGGAAGATCAGACAGAGCGTACCGTCCCTCAAACATATCTATACATAGAGTACAGTTAAATTATATTTTTCGCAGGAAGGTTTTGGGGTTGTTTTAATTTCTTCAATTATTTATGTTTTTTTTAGGGTGCTGCATTGAAACTATGTAAAGTAAGGCAAAAAAAATGTTTTTTCTGCTTTTTGCTTATAACTCTAAAATTATGACCCCTTCTTAAAAAACCTCCCTATTAAAAATGAAAGTATATAAAATATCCTACAAATTGCACTATTTAGTTTTTTTCTGCGACGAACAGTTCTGGCCCAAACGATAGTTGAAAATATGTATATTTTGTTCGTCTTCGCAAAAACCCACTCTTTCCTTTTTTCATATTGCTAGGTAGTTTGCAATGTTTGCATTGTTACACTATCATTACTCTAGGATTTATTATTTTATTGCGCATCTAAAGCCAAAAAGAACGAGACGTATAGTGACATCCATAAAAAGTTATGATAAGAAATGTCCGCCAAGGCGCACTTTATAATCATAGTTGACTTCTTTGATTATTTCCGGATAGTTTGCAACGTTGCATTGTAACAATTTCATCACTTTTGGATTCCTTATTTAATTGCGCATTTAATGCCGAAAAGAACGAGACCTATAGTGATATCCATAAAAAGATATGATAATTATACGCGCGCATTGGCGCATCGTAGAATTTATAGTTGCGTTGCCTTTTTGGGATTTTGCGCAGTCGTATTACACTTATTTTCAATTAGCGCTTGAGCCAGAACAGTTCGCCGAAGAAAATAACTAAATAGTGCAATTTGTAACAAGTGTTATGTACTTCCATTTTGAACTGAGATGTTTTTACGAAAAGTTTATAATTTTCGAGTTAGAAGCAGAAAACAAAAAAAATATTTTTTCCTATTTTTTCAATGTTGCGTCACGAAATTACGTTTGCAAACCTCGGATTCGGATTCCACAACGTACGGAATTGAAGAAATTTAAACTACCCCATAACTGATGATGAGCGTAATTTGACTGTCTATGTATAGTTTTAACATTATAAAATCTGCGATTTGTTTTCAATAAAAGCAATTTTCAGATTCCGGACGCATTTGGGTAAGTATCTTGACCCAATTTGTTATTTTATACCTTAGTGCTTAGTCCCTCCTCCACCGGTTCTTCTTCTGACATCCGTGGCTCTTTGTTTGCGTTTGCATGTCGCGCCCTAGTGCCCGCCGAAATGTGCCAACGAAAGACAAAGGTTTAAAAGCTTAATGCCCACCTCGGCACCTACGCATCAGGCATGTATCGATGGAGGGGTTGGCTCCAATGCTCCAAGAGTGCGCCCTCGACGCGGCATAGAAGGTGGGAAGAAAAAAGCACCTTTTTGACGGCGAAACCTGAGCGAGGGGATGGAGTGATAGGTATCGAGAGCCGTCCCTCTCGAGATCGCGTCGAGTGTCAGCCCACTCCGTCCGCAGAAGGTCGTATAGGCCGTGGCAATAAAAAATAACGTCTTACTTCGGATGTAAAAGTATCCATAAAAACCTGCCGGCAAACAACAAGAGGATGTCAAGTGATGACAACGCTGCAGGTCACACCACTCCAGATATAAATAGATAATTCAATATTGTATATAATAGAGGGGCACCTATAATTGAAATTCATCAATGTGTATCTCACGTCCTTGGTCCCTGGTCTCTGGTCCCCGAAACTCACCTAAACTCGTGTGCATCATCTCCGCTGGATAACACAACTATAGCGGGAGCGAAAACTTGCAGAGTTGCAGCGACTTCAGCAGGACTTTGCCGCGTTATCCATAATGTTATGGTGCGATGGTTGGGCGAGGGATGAATAGGAATAGGAATATGGAGATAATCGGCGAACATCGAGGGTGACCACTCTCCTATACCGACTGCAAGCATTAGAAGTTATTAGCATGTACAGCGACGTGAGGTTCGACGTTCGACAAGTCGTAAACTCAAATACGGAATGCGGAATTCAGAATTCAGAATGCAGAATGCAGAATGCGAAATAGGAAATACGCGAAAATGGTTCTTGCTGGTTAGGGGGAGCTTGACTTTACAACTCCAAAGATTACCAAAGATTAGCTAGTCAGGTCTCGAACAGATGCAACTGCAGACCATGGAAACTTGCATATCCTAAAATTTTAAAATGTCTGTGTTTTGACACAGAGTTCACAGACTGCCATCGAATATATTTGCCTTTGAGCTGTTGGGGCACGGTTGGCGCCCATGTTTGTGTTTGGGTTATTGCACGTAACAATATTAGTGCTTTGCATGTTTACATTCCAGCCGCCCCCCATCCTGCTATCTCTCCCACACCCCCCAATGTGCATCACAACAGAGCCGAACATTAATAATCCGAAATTTGACATTTTGATGTTGCGATATTACGTTATAACAGACACACATTGTGTGTGCGTAGCTTATGCATGTAGAAACCATGCATAAATGCCGGTAATCTTGTAACGTGTACAAACACATCAACGGCTTAATGCGCAACACTCTGATGGAATTATTACGGAGGGACGCAAAAATAACAGTTTGAAAAATTGACCGGAAAAATACCCGCCTGCAGATATTATGCATATTTATAACCTGTTCTCCTTTTTTGTACAAAACATAATATTCTAAATTCCAATATTGAAAAGCATAATTCACGCTTGGATGTAATTTCAAATTTCCAATTTCTAACTTTCGTATTCTGCTAACTCTGCTAACTTTCGTATTTCATTTCTATTTTCCATACTTTGCCTAAATCCTTTCCTGTTTTGTGCCAGTATAATCGAACCTATATAATATCTTTGGGAACCTCGAGGGCCGAGCGGCCCAGACAAAGACATGTATTGGTCGCGTACCAAAATCCCTTGCATTAATGGCAAAACCCCGGTTAAGTGTATACACTATAGTGTTTATGCGTTTACGAAACGCTTAGTATCGCAATTGATGCGAGTTAATATCGCGTAATATAGGCACTGCGGACCGGACGTCTAAAGTCCGACCTTTTCTTATCGCAATGCTGTTATCAATAGATTCGCCAAAGCTGTGGTTTTACATCCTACCAGTTGGGGATGGAATCAGTATTTGAAAATCGACCCTTATCCCCTTCTAAAAGACGTCTAATAATTTTAATTTTTTTATCTGCTCCCATAGTCGAAAACAATGATTTCCGATCAATATGGTGGCTTTGAAAACAATGCATTTCAGATAAATTGAATATATATTAGTTGCCAGGTGTTTTCCACTTATATACATTACATATATAGGTGGAAAATAACGTAATTGTAATGCATATAAGTGGAAAACAAGAGAGCAACAAACGAAGTACGAAGGAGATAAGAAAAGGAATTGGATAAATCGCTCGCGGCGCGCTCGCTGCCGGCAGAGAGTGCGCCGCGAGCAATTATTGTGAATTCCTTTTCATGCTGTCCTTGTGTGATCACGCGATGTGCGTATGCCTCGCGAAATTACATATAAAATTTACATCTAAATATTTCGCTCGTAATGTAATTCGGTGTTTACCACTTTAAGTATGTAATGTACTATATTATTTTTTTTTAATTTTTCATAGCCATTCATTACAACAGCATAATAAATATAAAATAGAAATGTGTTTATTATCTTCATCTCTCCAGCTACTTGTGGAGCAAGTGAACCTATCGTATTCATTGCTTCTTTGCTTCTTTACATCCTTCACAACGACTAATTTGTTAGCAACAGCTTGAGATCCAAGCACAGAGATAGCAACGCTATGCGTCTCAGAGTAAATAAGCATTAGTTAAAGTTTAGTTTAAATTAGAATCAGGAATTAGTTATTAGTTTACCTAATAATAAATAATAACTGCTGTCGCTGGCAGTGGTGGCGCGGCGCACTTAATTGCATTTTTTTCAGCTTCGTAGATTATTAATGGTCCGTGTAAAAATGCATCCGTGGTGCGTATATAAGAACGCGTAGAACTAGAAGTGAGGACTGCAGGTGAAAGAACGACTTCAAGAGTTGAAAGATGAAAGTGAAGAAATATTACCTACTACAGTGTCCAGTGCCAACGAATGTAATAAATTGCGTGTGATGATTGGAGAGACTCGAATAATATCAAACTAATAATACTTGTGAGAAGTAAATTAATAAAATCATAATTTATCAATTGGCGCTGCTTCCTTTGATATTCGATAGAAACCAACGCCGGCCGCCGAATCCGCTGAAATACGATGATTTATTACTGAAGTAAAAATGGAAACTTGTAATTGCATTAATTTGCGTCGCGTTGTAATTTAATAAATTTTATATCATATTTGGATCATGCCATGATGTGGGAGCAAGTTTCGCCGATTTTAATTACATTAATTACCATCCGAATGGGAATGGGGGAAAGTTGTCAAACTTGGAAGCCGGAGGAAGTTGCCAAAAATATGTGGGTATAAAACATGATACGCCCTGACGTTTTAATTAAATCCCAAAAACAATAAGTATTATAATATTCATAATCTTCGCGCAGCATGATACAATGAACCAATGAAGTAATGAAGCAAATCCATTCGAGTTCATGTTTAAACTTTGCTTCATGTTTAAACTACAGGGCAAGGAAAATTCTGAATTAAGAGTTTTGCAGCGTGCAAGTGCTGAATTAAAATTTCAATATATTACTTTTTCATACTGGAACTGTCGCTGGCGATAAAACTATATGAAATTAGCGTGGAGCACGAATGTTCTTCTTATGAGAAAAAATTATTTTATTTTATTTCGAGAAAAAAACATTTTTGACTTCAAACTTGAACGTTTCAGAGCTACCAAACACGTTTAAACACATGAAAGAAAAGCAAAATTTTACTTATTTTTTCCCTCAAAAATACGTTTTCCATTGCAAAATCAATCGAGTTAGCAAAAAAAAACACATTTAAAACTACGAAAATAGGTTTTTCGTGGAAGATGAATGTTCTTTTGTACGAAAAAATGTATATTATTTTATTTCGAGAAAAAAAAATTTGTATGTTTCAGAGCTAACAAACACGTTTAAATGCAAATTTTCGTTTAAGTGCGAAATTTCATGTTTCGTGGAACATGCAGAACTCATTGTTTTAGTACAAAAATTTTACTTATTCTTTACTTCAAAAATACGTGTTGTAATGCTAAATAAATCGTGTTAGCGAAAAAAAAACACGTTTAAAACTACGAAATTTGTTTTTTCGTGGAGGACGAATGTTCCTTTTGGTAAGAGAACATTTATTTTATTTTATTTCGAAAAATAAATGTTGACATCAAAATTGAACGTTTCATAGCTAACAAACACGTTTAAATACATCAAAAGTGTCGTTAAAAGGGTAGTTTGCAGATTGGTTTGGAGATGAACGAAAACAAAAATGCTCTTCGACTTCAAATGTTTTTTTTATTGAGATTTCGCGATAATCTCGAAATTCAAGATTTTTCTCAATAGATCGGTTATGATTTTGCAAGATCAATAACGAAAGATTGATTTCTTGAAATCTTTTCATTAAAACATTTTTATTTTCGTTGGTATGTTTGCAAATTCTGACTGTGGCGCGACATTTTCAAGATCAAGATTTTTCAAGATTTTTCTCTTCAAGACGAGATTGAAAATACACCAAGCCAAGAATAAAATATATTTCTTGATTTTTTCGAGACAATATGTAGACTGAAGACTCAAGACTCAAGACCAATATTATTGCTTGGTGAAACCCAATTTTTTTATCTAGACTTGATTGAAGAATATTGATAAACCTTACACTTTTTCAGTTAGTGTATTTTATGTTTGTGGTGTGTGCTGTTTGGACAAGCACGCAAGAATTGGTAGCAGGTAGCTTTCAACGCCGCGCCGGCCGCTCGAAATTCTATTAATTAAGCGTTTGTTTCCGCTTAACAGTTCATTATCGCGGCGACGGGGGGGCCACGGAGCCCGAGCCGAAGTCAGCGGGCGACGCAGCGACGCGATTTAAAAATGTACACGACATAAGTACACACGCACACGCACGCGCAGCTCCTAACCTCAAACCCCGAGGACATCTATTTTTATCTACCTGAATGGAATCTATCATTGGTTGTGCGGCACGGCGCGGAGCGAACAAAGAAAGGTACGCGCGGGCACAATGAAGACATCAGCAAGTCATTAAAATGTTACCGGTGTCAGTGTCACTGCCAGTGGCCCCAGTGGCGGTGAAATATGTGGCGGCGGAAAATGAGGCTCATTATTGTTTCATCAAGAAAATGCTTAAATATGCCACACAGATGGCGCTGTGTCTGTGCGCGTGCGCACATTGTCATAGCACTCATAGTATTATTTCGTTGGCGAGGACATTTCACATGCATGCCAATGCGTTTCTTCTGACAGGGCGACGTTTGCATTTACCAGTCGCAGGATAAGCGAAATAAACGTGTGCGACGGACGGGTTGGCAGTCGAGGAAATGGCAGGTTTAAATCCTTAAATCCTTAAATGTTTGATTTGATTTTTACGAAGCCACAACTCCGCAACCAACATTGCATCTTGCTTCTTAGCAGCAACATAACCTAAAATATCTTTTCCTTTTTCAATTCACTCAATTTAACTATGAATAGTTGCTCTTTTCGCATAGTGTGGTGAATACAGTGCAGACAATATGGAATGAAGTAACTATGAGTATCTTCAAATAGCCGCTCCGTGGTTTCCGGGTTCAGCAGGAAGCAAATGCAAATTGCCGCCAAGCGCCCGAGGGTGAGGGTGCAAACCCAAGCGGATTTTTGTTTTCGCTCCCTTTTCTCTCTAACCTCCTTTTTTTTCGGTCCTAACAGTTTAAGCACCGCGTGCACCTGGAAAAGAGTGCTTCCTGTAGGTCACAAGACGCACAACGAACACCCAGGGGCGAACAAAAAGTTACAATTTAAAAGCACATTAAGTAATAATATCGTAAAAATAAATGGAAAATGCGAAACGAGAAGCGGGAAATGTGGGGAAACGGGACACAAAAAGTACCTACCTGTATTATCTGCTTCTACACAATACGACAAGTAAAAAATTATAATTTTACAAATTATTGTACCCTTAAAAATGCGGAGAAGGACAGGGCCTGAGCAATTGTTGTGTAAAAATGAAATAAAGATTTGGGAAATATTTAATGGTCAGTCAGGGAGCGACGCGCACACCGAAGATCATCGAATGATTTATTATGTTCACGGTAAAAGTGCGCCGCGGTGGTAATTAATCATCTGAAAATCGTAATCGTATGCCGGGCGCACGTTGCCAGTGTTGCCACATGCCACCGTTGTGTACTTGTGTGTATTCATGTATTTTATTTAACAATGTCACATTCATCCCCGCTCGTGAATTTTCAATGGATGGACAAGAATGCAATTTATTTATTTGCCCTGAAAAAAAGCACCAATCGATTTGCACTGTAATATTCTCAGTAATATTATTCAAAATCTGTATACCAGGGTATTTTTATTGATTCGTTGGCTACCAGTACAAAGTTGCATTTTATTATTGTATACCTACATAGGTATAAATTGTGCACGTATTTTCCATGATCCTTTATGATTAATTGTGCTTCCTTTCCAGCGTTCCCGGGCGCACGTTTGCGCTGGTTGGTTGACTAAATGCGTTAACGTAATGTTTTGAAATGGCCGACAATGGCGGCGGGGAAATATAGAAAACGAATATTCGACTTTGTGGGCGCGCAATCTCCAGCGCGCAATTTTCGCACAATATACAGTTTAGCGAGCGGACAAAGTGCACCGTGCATTCTTCCCGTCTTCCCGCCGGAGCTCGTCCTCACCACTGCGCACGACGTGGACATGGAGGCGACGTTCTTTTATTTTCCCATAGACAATATCTACGAGCTGCGCTGCGATTACAGCGAATTGCTTCGGCGGCGGCAACAAACGTACGGGCCCGCACACAATTGTCCAGAGTCCAGACTCCAGACGGCTGGGATCCAGGATGCTTCTGCTTCGATTGCTCGCTTGTCCTACTCCCCCTCCTACGAGCTGCCATAGACGATGACTAGTTTCGCTTTGCCACCAACTATACCACAATATACAAGGAAATTCGTAAATAAGGATAAATTCGAAAAATAATAATTTTCATAAACACTTGATCTTGATCTTGTCTTGATCTTGTTCTTGATCTTGTCTTGAAAAAAAAAATCAAGAAATATATTTTATTCTTGGCTAAAAATCTTGAAAAATCTTGATCTCTAAAATATTGCGCCAATATTGATCTTGCAAATTCTTGACTTCTTGTCTTGTGATCTCAACAGAAAAATCTTGAAAAAATCTTGAATTTCGAGATTCTCGTGTAACCCTAAATAGAGAATTTTTTCATGTAAATTTATTATGTTGGAAAAGTTCTTCTTTTGTAAAAACGTGTTTGCAATAATAATTAAACAGGCACACAGTGAAGAGAAGGGCGAATTAAGGGAGTGTAAGTAATTAATTTAATTTAATTCGCGCTGTGGTGTTTACTTAAGCGAGCAGATCGTCCAGTCGGAGATGTCGCCGAAAAAGGGCAGCGAACATTAGTCACACAACATAACGAATAAATAATAAGCGCCGCGATGGTGGAGGCGCGCATCGCCGCGCGGAAGAACAAGGAGGGGAAATTGCTGTTGTCAAAAAGTTTAATTGAATACGCAAATTGTTTCTTCCACTTGCGCGGATAACTTCTATTATATAGAAATTAATAAAATGTTTCTGCTGCGAACTCGCGCGGCGGAAACACACCAAAGACGGAAGAAGGAGAAACGACAGGAAACACAATGAGACAAGTTCCTATTTGTTCAAGGAATCATATGAAAACATATTTTTAATATTCATAATAGTAAAAGATGTAATTCTTGATTTTCCAACTCAGTTATTTGATGAATAATATATTGAATAAGCAACAGTTTTCAAAAACCCATTACATCTTTCCTTAAAACGTTGTAAAAGTTCAAAATTTAGTATAGCTTGGGTAGAAAGTGAGAATTTATGCACGTGTGCAGAAAAGCAATTTCTACCCTAGTTATACACATAGCTTTTTCTACTTGTTTTTTTTTTTTTTACGAAATTACAAAAAAATTTAAACCTATTTGGAAAACTGGTAAGTGTATCTTTGACTGTTATACAAACTTACCCTTATTGAATGATACTAGGCATCCAAATACTATTATCTATAGAAAGTGTAATTTCAACGCCCCAACAGTTTTGTATCTAAAATCAAGATAGTTTCATTCTTTCTACATATTTGCTTGCGTGCTACGCTGAGTATACCTTTTACAGCATGTTGTTGCCCGCCACCACGCCATACAGGGGGGCTGGTTAGGTTACGATGCCACCAGCGCGGCGGCGGCGGCGGCGGTGTTCGTGATTTATTGGCCAAGAACATAATTTCATATTTAGTTGACACATTGCATGCTGCTATGCTATTTATGATTTGTTGCCAAGCGCCGAGTGTGGCATTTCACTGTGTTTTTCTATAAAATCAACATTTGTAAACACCAGCCCCCAACACAAGAGCCAACATTACTGCGCGATGGCAGCAGTAATAACTTCCCAGCGCCGAAAAATGTGTGACAAGAGTGAGTGGGAACAATTAAACGTTGCTCCGTAATAGGTGCGTTAGTGGCAGGAATGGTTAGCGGTGTGGTTGCGGTTCTTGTCGCTAGCCTTCGCCGGGTAACCGGGTTTAATTGCGACCCCCGGCCGCCGTGCGCGCAGCATCTTTGCGTTATTGTCGTGGAGGTGTGCGCCGCCGAAGTGTTCCTTCAACAGCAGCGGTTGCGATATAAATTGGCCGTAATTTATCTGATACCCGACCACACTCACAGGGTACTCAATTAACTCTACCTAAAAACCACACCAACACCCAATAAAAGTAAGAGAAATTGTGAAAAGTGAAAAGCATCAAATTTTTTGGTATCAGCTTCAATGCCTTCAATATTTATCGATGGAGATTTTAATACATTTTCGATGTGAGTTTCTTGGTCTCTTTGTGTGCGGATACCGGTGGAATGGTCACACATTTATTGGGTGACCTTTTAACGCGAAATTCCGGCACTGCCACAGTGTTATCGACGCAACATTCTTCCGGCAACCCCATAGTCCATTTCGTCATTTCGCCGAGTGCCGCCGCCATATTGGATCGAAAAAGGCGCGTAATATACGATTAAGATCAATAACATATTATTACGAGGTCGTTTTATTGACAAACTTATTGGCAACATTTGTTAGGCGACTTCGCGTTCGACTTCGACGCCGGTTTTAAGTGCGGTGCGAACACTCAATTTGTGGCATGAAACATTTAAGACGTCCACATCCTATACCATATATTCCATTTCCCCCTCCCTGTTCAACCGAGCCGAGCCGGGAGAACTTTTACAGGTTTACAGCTACAGCTATATTAAGGTAATACGAATGAAGGAACAGTAATAAGAAGGACGTTGCTTTTAGAGGGCGCTATTCAGAAGATTGTAATTTGCTGATGTTGGCCGGAGGCAGAAGCAGGACGAAGAAGAAAAAAACCATCGCAAAATACGCATTTAATAGCCCGAAACGCTCCACGTGTAGCTTTCGACACAGACGCCCTCAAATCCTGATTTTCACGAAGCTGTTAAGTATAGCGTCAATATTTTCTCCATTCGCTGCTAAATGTGACAGCATTTCTACTCTCCTACTCTGTCTGGCCTTGTGAAAAGTGTTTTTGATACACATAATAGTAGATTTGATCTCTTTTTGCACGCGCCAAGCGCCCTGCTTCCAAATTACAACATTGCACCCGGTTATAGGTTAAGTGCAACATCGATTTGTTCACTGCGGCGTTGGACCATGCATCATTGCAGATGCCGAATGCGCATGTGAAACATGAACGAAAACGAAAAGGAAAACAGAATTGGAAAAATGGCTCCGAAAACTACGAAAAGCTTTTAGCTTGTCACAATGTCACACCAGTAGAGTCACACCCTTGATATAAAACCCAAAAATTACCAATGTTTTGAAATACGAACTTTTTTTTTTGCGTAAAATACATTCTCAATCAATAATTTCAGTTTGGGCCGTTGATAAATGCGTTTTTATTTAATGATTTTCATAATCCCGGTACTGACCATATGTGCAGGGTAATTAATGACCGGGGGGAGCCGGACGAAGTAACAAAAATGCGAGGCGGTGGAAAATCGACGAAATGCGAAAAATGAAAAACGAAATTCAACTAATTATAATCGACATCACGCCGCGCTGGTGGCGGAAGGGGGTAGGGGTTTTCAATTTAATCGTATAGAGTCGAAAACGATGACACCGAGAGAGGGGGCGAGGAAAAACCTCGGCACACAGCTTGGTCATTTTTAATAGGTCGACAATTAAATGCGAAACGATTAATTTTCATTTAGCCCAATTTGGGCTTTTATGCCCCTCTCCACCGGCCAGACGGGGGGGGCCAACAGACAATAAAGGTAACTCCGCTCAGCGTCATTTTGCACATAGCTAAATCAAGGAACAAGGACACAAGGACACAAGAACACAAGGATACAAGGACAATAAAAATTAAAATGTTATGGAATCAATTAGGGACTGTAAAAAAATCCAGGTGAATATTAAGAATTAGGAGAAGTTGAGAAATTGAGATCTAGTTAAATGTTGATTAATGATCATTGCGGTATCGGATGCAATGGCCACGAAGGCAACATCCGGTCGGCCATTAGAGAAAGTGCTTTCGCCCCACCCACCACCACCCCTATGCAGGGCACTCCCACAAGAGAATCAGGTCCTCTTGATAATATCGCTTTATTATATCAACAACTTCATTCTGTTAATAGAATTGTAGAGCCAGCAAAGTAAATAGTATTTGAGTTGCGAGGTTAGGTTATGTTGCGTAGTAAATATTTCACGGCACGTTTATGCCTGGAACATACTGCAACGCAATCAAGAGGTTTTCAAGATACTGCATCTGATGTTTTTGGCACCAGATGCAACTTGGACGCAACATATCAATACAGTACGTTTTAAACTTGTTAGGGGTTAGAAATCCCAGTTTTATTACAATCCTACAATATTACAGTTTGCGTTTACTTTCGCCAAGGAAGTATTTTTAAAGAATATTTTGTTGTCATGGTGAGATTTAGTGATATGTAGTAGCTTGCTACACAACGTCTTGTAAGAGATCGTTGCAATCGCCCCAGAAGAATAGTTAAGTTAATATAATCAAGCCAGTATCCTATCTATCCAATTGACTGGAACAATCGTCCAGAATACCAAGCAGGCACAAATGCACAGGCGCAGGATAACTCACAAGAAGAAAAGCGAATGGGTTCGAATATCAATTAGATCAGCAAATTGTAACTTGTACTTCGAAGTTACTAGTTGGCTATACAGGGTGGACTAAAAGAACGCGATAATCTTAATATCGAATTATACTGAGGTTAGAAATATGCATAATAGCAAAAAAGTCCAAGTTAAAAAAAAGAGGAATAATTTTGGTTAGGTGCTATTTAAAAGAAAACTGACTTCGCTGAAGTGTTCGATTTTTACAACAGCTGCAATGCAACAAAAATAGTACATTACATACTTAAAGTGGAAAACACCGAATTCTGTTTTCCTCTTGAAGTATGTACAGTATTTTATCTGCGACCATAGTCGATAATACAAGATAATAATTCGACAATATTTTGAGGTTTTGAGGTCAATGACAGCTGTTTGACGCTTGTCAGGCTTCCGCCGTACGACAGGTGTTTTCCATTTATATACATGACATACATAAATGTTGTTTTCCACTTATATATGTAGGGTATATAAGTGGAAAACACTTTCAATTCAATTGATAT
>JARJDQ010006446.1:0-11463 GCA_030264215.1 Geostiba sp. GC000077 | reverse complement strand
TGCATCCAGCTCACATAAGAGCACACTTGACAGAAAGAGATAGTGACATATTCAGACCATCTCATTCGTTACCATTGAGCTGGATGTGAGCTGGATGCAAACAAACCAAACTGACATAAGGTCCTCGTGCCCTATTGATTTTGCTGTGTGGATAGTAATATCAGGTAATATATCGATATTTTTGTTTAACATTGCAGGTTATTTAACGAGACTTCATCTATGGATGAGACCAGATGAGACATTTAAAAATTCAAATTTGGTCTCTTTCAAATGGTTTAAAATTTAAATTAGATTGCATTGGACGGTGATGACAGTATCGCTGCCATTCGCTGCTCGCTGATCGCTGAACCTGAATATACAGGGTGTACATGTATGCTTGAATGGGCTGTATCAGCTGCAGCAGGCCGCAAACAACGAAGTAACACAACAACACAAGGCACCAACACGAACCCGACTAACACGGTGCTGGGGGTGTAGGGTGGGTGTGGGTGCCGTATCCGAGGTTGCTGTTGCTGGATGGCTGTGGGCGGTTGTACGTGCTGATGTGCTGACTTTATCACTTATCAGTTGTCAGTTCGTCAGTTATTTGGTTGCGAGTTGGTGCAGTGAGCCCAGTGGGGGGCAGGGGGGCTCACATTGCTCACAAAGTCGCATATTAGAAATTACACACATTCATACACATTCATCCTCGTCCTCTGCGATCGTGTCGTATATAAACGACTGTAGGCTGCATACCGCATTCATAACATAAGACGACGCGGTGCGTTATCAACGGCAGCTCCGTGCGGTGATAACGCCTCGGTTCCCGCACGCAATTCAAACGCACCTTTGACGAAAAATGCAGCAATAATTTAACGCGCGACATACAAGACACAAAAGCCACTGTTCTACCCTGTGATGCAAGTGAGATACAACAAATCATGTCCAAGGTATTATGCCCCCAAATACCAATTACGCTCAATCATCGTCAATTAATCGAATTGTTTTCAATCTAGAGCAATAGCAACTTGCGCCAACGAAAACCCATCGAACGGCATCAGGATGACATTGCCAATGGGGAACGCAATTCGAAGAAGCAGAAATTCAAATCGCATGCTCCCCTGCCAGCATCACATCTTTTGGCATTGCTCTTCTTTATACTCATCGTGTTTGCTGCTGTGATTGTCATTGAAAAGCAGCTGCCTATTGGCCTTAAAAGAACTGATGAGTATAAATATCCAGGTCGATTTATTGCTGAGAGGGCACACAATTACTTGAAGAAAATAACTGCCTTGGGGCCTAGAGTGGCGGGAAGTCATGCTAATGAGGTGTTGGCTGTGAATTTACTTAAAAATGACATTCAGGAGATTTTTGATGGTGCAACACCAAATAATCTTCTTGAGTTTGACATTCAAACTGTGAGTGGAGAATTTCCATTGGAATTTTTGGATGGCATGACAAATGTATACAGAGGTCTTCAGAATATAATTGTGAAGATTGGATCTCACATCAAGTCAAAGCACAGTTTGCTCATTAATTGCCATTTTGATTCATATATTGATAGTCCAGGTGAGTCTCTTCTATAAAACCTACACCTACCTAACGACATAACAACTAGGTGATGGGCAAAATGTTTTATTGTCTTGCAGTGAAAATTTTCAGTTTATAGGCACAATAATAAGTGTAAAGTCTATTTTGAAATAGTACTTGAGAATGTGGTGCCATATATTTTATGCTTTTTTAATCTTCATTTATTCTTATGATATACAGGGTTAGTTTTTATACAATGTTAATGAAGTAATGCATAAAATGTTTCCCATTTGCATTGGCATCGGTTAAATGGAAGGAATCTAAAGTATGGTTTATGATGGAATAAGACTAAGAATAAGAATTGCTCCAAGCATTCAGGTACGTTCAGGTACGGTTTCCCTAGTTGAGGTTTACAATGGTAATGCTTGCCATCATGAACTGCTACAAGGGGAAGAGTCTACACCTGAACGCTTAGCGTTATTCTTATTCTTACTATTATTCCGATCATAAGCCTCTACAGAGTCCTTTGATTTCTGAAAAATCATGGATTGATGGAACTAGCTGGTTAAGGCATGAATAAACGAGAGACCGGAGACACTTATTGTGAAACATATTGCGGGTAAGAGAGGGTAACCAAGGTTTAGAGCTCTCCAATTTTCAATTCGCTTTTAAGAGCGATTTTTCGTCTTTTTTTTCTTTAAACGAAAAATCCAGTTTCCAGTCAGTTTTTAAATGCATTTATTTTTGGCTGCAAAATCTATGGACTGACGAAAAAAACACGCTTTTCAAATTAAGTTGATATCGTTCCCACTTTTTTTTCGTTCAAACGATAAAAATAGAAATTTTACTGCCTTTTTGTATTTAAAAAAAAGGCAAAAAAAATGTCTTTTTTAAAGTGAACTGGAAACGAGCCTTAAGGCCGTCTGAGAACTGGTTACCCTACGGTTTTACCTGTATATTGAGATCAATTGGGATCAACGTTGCGGTCCGTAACCGCACCACCATTATAACAAATAATTGGTGAAAATACACAATTTGTTAAGTGAATGTTTTCGTGTAGATCTGGGTATGATTTGGCGTGGAGTATTTGGTCCAAATATTGATTTTGCACCAATGTTGAACGCTTGAACGTTGCACATATTACTTGTATGCAATGGGTACATGTTAGCTTAGTTTTCAAAGATTAGATAACATGGGAATCATAAATAAGCAGTTATATTGATTATTTAACGAGGTACATCCTTTATTGGCTTTGCTATATCCCCGTAAACATAATATGTAGAACATAAAAAAGGCATTCTAATCATGTGACATTGAGGTTCGAGTTGTGGAGGGTGACTTCAGAATTAGAATGATATGAAGAGTTGTAGATCATTCTAATCATTAGAATAAAGCAAGTATGACGCATAAAGGAAATATGAACAATTTTCCAAAGCATGTTTTCAGAAATTTTGAAAAATTGCTTAACTTTGAAAGCATATTTGGGGCACTTGCCGCCTCCTGAGGGGGTTTAAGTGGAGTGCAAATTAAAGAGTGTCTCTTTGGCTATGCACACTGCTAATGAAACTTTTATGAAACAATTATGAACAATTTTCCAACGCGTGTCTTTGAAATTTTGGATAATTGCTTATCTTTGAAAGCATATTTGGGGCACTTGCCGCCCCCTGATGGGGTGGAAATGGACTTCCAACGCGTGTTTCATAAATGTTGAAAAATTGCTTAACTTTGAAGACATATTTGGGACACTTGCTGCCCCCTGAGCAGCTGGAAATGGTGTGCAAATTAAAGAGCGCCTATTTGGCTATGCAGACAGCTAATGAAATGTAAAATTGAAGTACGCGTTTAAGAAATATGAACAATTTTCCAACGCGTGTTTTCATGAATTTTGAAAAATTACTTAATTTTAATGATTTGCTCATTACTATCTAATGGGACGAAAGAAAATATGGGAAACAACGAAACAAGGAATAGGTTTCGTCTCATATCATTCTAATTCTGAAGTCACCTTTTGTTTACCCTCCACGACTCTAACCTACAATGACGTCATGTTAGGATGCCTCTTATCAAGTTTCAATTAATTCTTTGGTTAATTTTTAAAATCTTGTTGTCTAGGTGCAAGTGATGATGGTGCTGGTTGCGCAGTAATGATGGAAATCCTGCGCGTCCTCTCAAAATCCGATAAAATCCTCCGTCACAACATCATCTTTCTTTTCAATGGCGGCGAGGAGAACTTCTTGCCAGCGTCGCATGGCTTCATCACGCAGCACAGATGGGCGAAGGAAGTGCGCGCCTTTATTAATCTGGAGGCATGCGGCGCCGGAGGTCGCGAAGTGCTCTTCCAAGCCGGCCCCAATCATCCGTGGCTGCTGGAGACCTACTCGGAGGAAGTGCCTTATCCCTTTGCCTCCTCAATGGCGCAGGAGATCTTCCAAAGCGGCATCGTGCCGGGCGACACGGACTATCGCATCTTCCGCGACTTTGGCAATGTGTCCGGCCTGGACTTTGCATGGTCGGCGAACGGCTACGTGTACCACACCAAATACGATTCAATCGAGAACATTCCCCTGGGTTCTCTGCAGCGCACCGGCGATAACATTCTCGCCCTTGCGCGCGGTATGGCTCAAGGACACAAGCTTGCCGATGTTGATAGCCATCGGTCCGGGCATTTGGTATTCTTTGATTTTCTCGGCGCGTTCGTCGTGAGGTGGTCCATGACTGTGTCGGATCTTGTTAATATTAGTACTGTGATACTATCGGTTTATACAATTTATGTGAACGCTAAAGATGCGACCAAAAGTATGTTCACATCTTATATATTATAAAATGCTGTTTTTTAAATATGATTCGTATATTTTAGTTATGCAACCAAAGACATACGTTTTAAAGCTGACTCGATGCGTCGCTGGTGTGTGGATTACATGGATTGCGACTGCAATCACGATGTTTGCGATTGCGATGCTGGTTACCACGCTGGGCAGAACAATGAGCTGGTACGCCCGACCCCTGTGGGCTTTCTTCTTGTACGTGATACCGACGTTACTAGTCTCAATGGCCATTATTTTGCTGCATGCCAAGTATTATCATAAGGTGGACTTTGCAAATATGGTACAATTGACATGGCTTAAGGTGTATGTGATGTTTTAGGATATTGATGTTTGGCCATGGCAAATCTTTCAGTTGTACTATGATGCATATCAAATCATCTGGACGATGGTCCTAGCAATGGGGATCGTCCTGCGAATTCGATCTAGCTTTATCGCAATGATGTGGTCAATATTCCCTGTGATTGGCAGCCTGCTTCGATCCAAGCTCTTCCATTCGTGGAAAGACGGGCGATGGCTTCTACTGCACATCGGAGCGATGGGACTACCGTTTGTGCAGAGCTTTTATCTTATAGTCGCTGCTTTATACTTGTTTATTCCAATTATGGGCCGCTCGGGTGCTGGAAACAACTCGGAGCTCTTGATTGCGTTGATGGTCGGGTTCGAGTTTGTGCTACTATTTAGTTTTGCCATTCCAATCATTCTTCTAGTCAAAGAAACGTATAGGATACTCAACTTGCTGCTTGGGTTATTCCTACTGTCGATAGCCGTACTTATCTTCACACCAATGGGTTTTCCTTATTCCGGCGATCCTAATTCCCTGGCGCCACAACGATTTATGCTTGCTGTAAGTGTATCTATCGCTTTACATTAATGGATTGCCGCCAATTATTATCTCACGTTCGCAGCATACACGACGCACATTCCATGATTATTCCAAAGCAATTGTTAACGAATCAAATGGCTACTGGGTGATAGATTTCGACATTAACAGTCCGCACACTGTCGATAAGTATGTTCCCGATATGCGCAACGCTGTACCTGTTGATCGGGACTGCGAGGATTATTTATATTGCGGCATGCCGTACATCGTGCCGGTGATGAACTTGATATGGAAGACGCACTGGTTGCCTGGGCCTAAGCCTCAAATACAATATCCGCAGGTGAAAATCAACGAACATGTTAAGACTGATACAACGCGCGGGTGGAACATCACCGTGGACGGACCCGCGCACATGGGCATTCTGTTTTCGCCAGTGAAGGGCGTAGAATTGGCCGGTTGGAGTTTGACAAGTCTTCCTCTGGAGACGACGTATTTGTGGAATGGACGCAAAACATATTTCGTCTATTTTGGACGAGGTGACAGGTTCGAGACGTTCGACCTTAATTTGGAGTTTAAGGTGAGTTTATATTAGCGTTACACACGGATAGTTTTGTAAATAAATAATGCACAAAGCACAATCAACGCTAAATGCATTGGATTGTGTTTTAAACAAGTTGTATCTGCTTTTAGATACCAAAAAATCACGAAGGGAACACAATTGACTTGGCAGTCACGTCGCATTATCTCTTTGGCAACTCGAAGAGTTCCGTGTCCTTTAAAAACTTCGTCAAACAGTTTCCGCCGTGGACGGCCGTTTGCTACTGGTCGTCGACTTACGAATCGTGGTTGCTGTAAGGTACATTTACGCCATATTTGCACCGTCATTAAAAAAAAGACGCCGAGCAGTTACCAAAGTAGTATGTAAACGAAATGAAATATATGCATGCATACTTTACGACTTAGCAATCTTAATCAATTCAATTGTAATATCGCAAGCAATTCAAAGCAAACCTTAGAACAAAAGTACAAAGTATCGAGCCATAAAATACAATTTTTGTATTTGAAAACAACTGCGTTAACTCGAGTTATAATAATTTCGACTTTCGACGCACAATATCAATGCTTTAATGTATCAATAATGCATGCTTGTCTTTCGCAAGGCACAAGGCAAAAAAAGAAATCTATGAATATTAAATAATGATGTACACTTTTATGCACAATTTTTTTTGTGCAAATCGTCCAGCAATTGTATGCAGTGTCTTATGTTCCAAGTAAAATTCTAACTTGCTCAAATTGAAGCTTCTGTGAGGCTATTCAAACGTATGCTAGTTTGACCTGTTATGTGATTAACACCTTAGTTGTCAGTTATATGAATTGTTAGATTGTTGATACATTTGACATTTTCATTTCTTACATTCTTAAATTACTAGCCAAGTAGTCACATCTCGCATGGACATGTTAAGCCTTAGAGTACATATAGTGGAGCTATGGTGGTGATTTTTCAAGTAGTCTTTTAACACTCAAAAATGTACAATTAGCGCAACCTAATTAACATTTAGGTCGCTTACATGGAAACTTAGGAAATATGCTACAAACATTGTGGAAATCATTGATAAATAAGAAATAACAAATACAAAAGTGAGATGATAATTAAATTTTTAATGTTTAGTACTAAATTACATTTTTTTTCAATTGGGCCTGTAGTTGTCTAGTAAATTGTAATAAGAACGACAAACTAGATATTGCAATACTATTTTGCAATTACATCAATGAAGCGAATAAACCAGTTCTGCAAAGAGTTTAATCAGTATGGTGATATTCATCAATGAAAGATAAAAAAACTGAACTCATTGATGTGGTTCGTAGCAATTTAGATTAGATTACAACGCCCAAAATCGCTTGTTATTGGGGTAACCGTCGCAAACCTCAGTAGTCAATAGGTTCCACAAAAGTTTATCTTTGAATATGCTTCCACATTTCCACAACACCATATTTTAAAGTATGGACGAATAAAATTGTGGGGCGCGCACCCCCCAGAATTTGCAATTACCCTAGAAACATTAGGTAATTCTTGTGCAAACTTGATTTTAGAATTGAAGATGAACAAAAACATTGAATATTATGGGCAGACGGCTGTCATGGGTATCGGTATCGAGTTGCTAGGAATTTATAAGGATAGTTCCTTCATACCTTCATTATTAAAATGTTACAATTGAAAGAATTTTAAAAAATTTGTAGGAAAAAAGCAACGTCATGTTTATTTATCATATGAGCAAGTCAAAGTCATTAGTCAATTTAATCTGCTTTTGTAATATTTGTACGTATGGGGTTTGTTTTTAACAAAGAAATATTAAAATCGCACTTGGAAATTTGCATTCAAACGGTTCCATTTGAAAAAGTGAGCATACATCTAATATTTTAGAGACTGAATAAATATTGATTCAATGCGAATTAGATAAAATAACGCCACATGTTATCAATGCTTCAATGAAATATAAATATGGTTGCTTGTTGCTACAACTGGCAGCCCTAAAAAGAACTGCACAAACTGCTGGAACTATGTGTGTGGTGAACGATTGGTTCAAAGATGTTAAGCATGTTTATACCTTAAAATTATTCAGAATAACCAATAGTGATTAATTGAGTAATTGTAATGGCCGAGAATAATTTTAAGATGCAAGCAGGCAAACAGACTTAGTACAGTTTTTTTTGCTCAGCATGTTCTAATCTAGATTTGGACCTAGACCTAGAACCTGGACGATTAATTGAGTAATTGTCTGCAGACTTAGACTGTGCAGAACACAGTTAATTGTACAGTCTGTTATTACGTCACACGAAGGAAACAGCGCGTTTCTGCAGGATCTATAAACACGCCCAAAATGTAACTTTCACAAGTACAGTGTGTACCTTAAAAGTGATAATTATATAACAAGTTAAGAAGTTGGAGCTAACCAGGTGCTGGCAGACAGCTCGGCCGGCCCTCTTGTCCTTTGTCCACGTATTACATAATCATTATTTTTAAGGTCCACACTACAAATTCACAGACATAGCATACCTACAGCCTATACTTACATGATACTTACAACCTATAGCTAGAAATCTACACCAATCAATCAAAAAATGCAATATTAAGTAAAAATTCATAACTTTTAGAACTTAGAATTATGTACCTTGTACCTATTAGTATAATAAGGCTACATGTATATTTTGCATTACCAAATTTCGAAATTGTTACACAGCAAGGTTAATAAAACAAAAAAAGTTAATTTTACAAGTTAGTAACACCTGCAGGTTTAAATTGGCGGGTTGATTATAGCGTAGAATTTAGTCGCTTTTACAGACATTTTCGGAAATTTAAGATTCTGCCGAAAATATTTATAAAAGGGCCCTAACTGCTCCGAAATAGAATTTAAATCGCTTCTTCATGAAACCGTCAAGTTAAGTCGGTAGGTGTTTTATACCCATTCTCGCATGTTATAATTGAAATCTTATTTCTGCTAAATTAGATGATGTTTGCAAAATGGAAAAAATGTACACGTTTTAAAAATACACCGAGTAAGTGAAAGAAGGCTTCAAGTCGTCGAACACATTTCGTTGAGTTTCAGCAGACTCAAGGTGGCTAAGGATGTGACACAGCCGTTATTCAAATACAATCAGCTATGCCGACATCTTGCCTTCTCAGTCAACTATTGCGTTCTTCGAACATACAGCTCGTGTGCATTCTGCGACAACGCCGCGCTTCGAATGTTTGCCTTTGCGACGCACAAGAGAAACTTATTACTGGCGATCATGTGAGCATCATCTGCTCCACGGTGCACATTGTGTAAAAAAAAAACTCTGACAAACGCAACCTTCTTGAAAAACAAACACGAAGCACTGGTAACACATTAGCACCGCATCACTAAGTAGCTCGAATGTGGCCCTGGCCAGGCTATGCGAACGAATCTGTTTGAAATTGTTCCGCGCAGTTGGCAAAAACTTTAAAATATTTTTTGCTCTTTTTATTACATCTAAGTTTATTGATTCGACAGGATAGACTCTGGAGTCTTACACCATCTCGCGTTCCCTGTTGCTCTTCGCTGTTTACACAAGTTCACGAAATAATACTTTTAAAATGTGTTCTTCAAATCTTCTGGGCGAGAACATCTTCGATGAGTACTTCACGACGAGTCACTGTCGACTGGACAATCGAGCATCGCGTTGCTTGTTTTTGGTTTGCGGCAACGCCGCGCCGATTACTTCCTTTCGGGCACGTGTTTTCCTCGCCGACGTGATTTCCTAATTGATATGGCATGCTCGTTGCCCCACTTCGCCGTATTGTTGGTTGCGTTTAGGACAACTTTTACCTGTGCGATAAAGGTAAGGCGGATCGTGGTTCTAATCAGGAGTAGACTGGAAATCGTCTAAATGTAAAGTTGGATTCTTGTATTTTACTTTTAGAGGGGCCAATGGGACTAAATTAATTACTAATATTTTATCGTCTATGACTATGATATGACTGACACCAATTGTAATAAAGCACAATGTTGAATTGACTTTGTGTTGTGACAAATAACATGCATATTTGAATATTCAATCGTCAGTATGTTGTGATCAGTTATGAGTTTTCTCGAAACTATTTTCGTATTTTGTCACAAGTCACATGATGACATTCTTTTCCAACACTGGCGCATACTAATTAGTAGTCAGTGTTCATTGCGACGTACTGTCGCCGGCCGGCGTCAGTTTTACTAACTGCGGCTTGGTTCACCTGCAATACCATACTGTCCTCTTGCGCGCACAATGGTTGCGATGTCGATTGAAAATTCAAATAGCTTTCGTTATTTAGGTGTTACCACACCATGAGCGTAGGATTGGGTCGGAGTGTCGGACGGTCTGAGGTGCCCGGCACTCGCTGGCGCTCTCCAGGCTATTGTGTTCAGGTGGTTCAGGCTTGAGTCAGCTCCAATCTATGCTTCGCACATCTTCATCGGCGGAGTGACGGAAGCGCTCGCCCTACGTGACCGCCATCGGTTATGGGCGCGCTGGCCGCCACACACGCCCAATGCGGCCTCAGCTAGGCTGGGCATTTTTACATCGTTCCTACTCGCGCTTTGCATACAAATAGCAGTGCAAGATATCTTACTGACTTCTTGGAAATTGTTGATTCACTGTTTTATAACATGTGTTAAGTTTTTAAGTTACCTACCATTGTTTTTATTTTCCACTTTATGACAAAACAGCATCATATAAGGTATAAGGAGGACGTTCCTTAATGCGTTAATTGAAAATGAAAAGCCAATATTATGTATGTGTTTTGCCAATAAATATTTTGTTCTTGAATTCATGTTCACCAGGTTTTTTGGCTACGTAGTGCTTTGTAGTACTAGTACTACCGTCCAGTTGCGTTCAATCGGGTAAGTTAAATATTTGTTTGGGACTTGAGTGAATAATTGCTTGCCAACCATACGCAATACTCGATAGCCCTCGGTCGTGCAAGTTTGGAAGAACAGCGGCAAAAGTGTGCAAAACTTGTGTATACAGAAACGCGACATCTTGAGGCAGCTGTACTGCCTTCTAGCGGGAGGGAAAGGCCCCTTCTGCGATGCACTAGCCCAGGACGGTCTTCCAGAGCTCGGGCATCGTATACCGCAATCCGGAGGAATCCGGCTTCAATGAGCTCGTGCGCACTTTCGTTTCCTGTGCATGATCGAATGAGGAAAAGCTTTTATAACCGGTGTATGTAAGCATGCAAGCCCGCCTACCACTGAACCACTTTTCAATTTGCGTTTCTTCTTACTCTGAGAGGACCATTCTAATTATTACTCAAAATTGTTATTGCTCAAAATTTCGTGTCTGCGAATGTCCGGGTGTTCCGGGTGCGTACCCGGAAAAACCTTGATCCAACAACGTCTAGTTTCCAAACTCAGTCGGCGCTTATGTTTTCCGAACACATGTTCCTATTTAAAGTTTCTTGTCAGATTCGAATTGCCCAAAAGACGCTCTTCATGATGCACCCGCCGGTCCCAACCCCCTCAGGGCCCAGGAAGTTTCCTAAAATACACTTTCAAAATTTGTTTCACTGTTTCTAGTATTTTGACAACTTGAAAAATTATATTTTCCTTTACGCATGTTAATTTTTCAATTTTCTTGACAGATTCGGATAGCCAAGAAGACGCTCTTCATGATGCAACCGGTCTCAACCCTCTTTGGACCCGGGAAGTGTCTTAAAATGCACTTTGAAACTTTGATATTTTGACCTCATGTGACGGAAAATCCTTTCTATTTTCTGAATGCATGTTCATTTTTAAAGTATCTTGTCAGATTCGG
>JARJDQ010006409.1:0-18416 GCA_030264215.1 Geostiba sp. GC000077 | reverse complement strand
GCTGAAACATTTCGTGCTGTAGATGAAGACCTTTTTGATTAGAATTGGTGACATTCAGTATGAAATAAAATGTTCCAAAGGAATGCAAAACTAGACGCTTTCCATGCTCGGCGCTGCCTCGTTGAAGCTTTATTATCTCTAATTACTAGCCTTATTCGCGAGCAGATTTAGATCCTCGCGCCTTGCGACTGCTCCTGCAGGCGAAGGAGATGAGTCTTAAGACCGCTTAGGAGCGCCGTGCGCCGTGGACCACTCGATTTGCCCGTCGTTAATTTCGACGTGCCGCCCGTGGAATTGCCCCATCGCGCCCCTGAATGAGTGGCGCAGCAATTTGCCTAATTGCTCCCGATATATTCTTTTATTCCCGGACACCATCAGCAGCAGAGTGCGCGAGATCTAAAACAAATTGCACCAATTTAACTGTTTATAATTAAACAGCCTCAGAACTCAGAAGTAGTACTAGTGTCTATAGTACATACTAAGGTAGGCATTCTCGTTCCGCAGCTAAATTGCATCGCATTATGGTATTATGGAACAATTTCCAAGCAGCACGCAAATACCTCCGCTTGAGGTGATCAATTTCAAGTCTAGTCAAATGTTTACCTTTGCCCTTGGATGAGGACTTACGGTTACTCCTAAAACTAGATCAGGGGTGGCCAAACCATGGTCCGCCGAGAGTCATCTCAAAAAGTATGAAAAAGCAAAAAAATAGTTCAATTTGATGCTAGGGCGTGATGAGGATTTTTCCGAGCGGTTTAACACACGACGGAGTGTGTTAGAATTTGCGAGGAAAAAAAATCAGCACGGCCTAGCATCAAACCATTTTTTTTTCTACAAATGTACACAGATGTCATTTCTCAGAGTGCTATGGAATCAGATAACTATACGTGCTAACTTAACCTAAGTTAACCTAAGGAATTTGCTACCTTAACCTCGGTTAACCTAAGGATTTTGCCTACTTTGCCGCAGCAAACCTAAGGATTTACTGGGTGCGAAACGAGGGAGTACAGAGGGAGTACAGAGTACAGGGAGTACAGGGAGGTTGATTATCATCCCCTAGCAAAATAAACTCAAGACCCTCAACACCCTGTATAGTCATCTTCAAAAACTCCAATTCCCACATCAAGATTATGTTTTTTTTTTTCAAAATAGTGCGATCCGGTGAGAAATCATATTTTTGTAATTTGGCCCGTCTGCTAACACCCCTGATCTAGATTCTAGACGCAGCTTAAGATGATATTACACACTGCTATAAACTATGTTTACTAGGCGACTTTCCTTCAGGACTTCAACGTGTGGTGTCGGTGCGCCGACAGTCATCAGCACGTTTATCATCATCATCAGCAGGCGCAGCCAGGAGCATCTTGATTTTCATCCGCCAGGCTAAATCGCACGTTACGTAACAGGCAGCGGCGCCGGGTAAATGCGTCCCGCGTCCGCATTAAGTACATGGTTGCAGCAGGATCGAAACTGCATTAGCGAAACCAATTTCTCGCTAACTGCATCAGAGCGTCGGGCCGTGCAGCATGTAGATGTAGGTAATAACCAGATTGCCGCCCCCTGCGCCCGCCAAATAGCTTCCCACTTGGAACAAGCGCGCGCGCACCAGCCAAACCCGACCACCGAGAAAACGAAAAATTTTCAATTTGCACAGCTTCCTCTTGGAGCTGCGGAATGAAGCGCTAGAGTTATCGATTTGCGAGGCTGGACGGAATAAACCGGAGTTTCAATTACATATTCATTACATTTCATTCTCGAACGACAAATTATCTTGTGAACAAGTTTAGACGGAGTTTCGATTTTAAACCATCAATAATATTTTGTTCAACTTGGTCGCATGTTCGATGTTAATTTCCTCACCTCTATCTCATTCAACGTGATGGAAAATGTATAATTAAATCGGATGTGCAGCAAATTTGCAATATCCTGACCCGCGCCCAGACACAACGGCCTTTTGCACTCTTCGTGTGCTGGCGTTTTGTTTGAGAGTTTGAGAGTCGTCTTGGGGTGCAGTTTATTTTTGCGTTTTGCATGTTTGCGCGCTCGCTGGCTCGATGAAGTCACGACCGACACTAATCGTTATTTCGCTGCGCAGCGCGGCCCAAGACGAAATTAGTTATTTTCGATTAGATCTCTAAAACGGCGGCGACGTTTTTAGCCCGCCGCACACCGCCACGATGGGTGTAGTCACGTCCGCCGCATGTGATGACAGACACATTTTAATTTTCTACCTAGGTGGAGAGATAACACGATCGAACGTTATTTCATTATAAAATAAAGAAACAAAAATGAAGAGGGCACTTTGACTTGCAAACCACTGTTTCTGTTTGTATCGCAAGCAGTGCTTTTGCTTGTTTTCTGCAAATGTTCCATTTAGTAATGATAAAGGACAATAGGACATGCGATTAAGTAATAAATCAAAAAACACAAACAGACGCATGGTTTAATTTGATAATTACTTTATTTAATGTAACTTTTGTAGAATCGTTTGTAACGTATGCAACTTATGCAACACATGCTAACCTATAAAAGTATAAAAAGTAAAATGTCGCTTATCAGATGTATGATTCATCAAAACCCAGAAAACAAAAAGCACAAACATTTAATTACTTATTTATGTTAATATTCATTTTATTTTATTTTTTTAACATACCGAATAACATGATTTACATGAAAACAAAAAATGGTGGAAAGTTGCGTGCAAAAGCAAACTAAGATGGCGGTTCTTGCTGCGTGACGCGTCTCGACGCTTGATGTAAAAAAGAAGGGCGTCGGTGGGTTTTTCCCTCCCACTGCTCCCACATATTACGACTCTCGCCTGCTGCGCTTGCTCGCAGGAGGGTTGTACGCCATGGCAACCCCGAGCCAAAGTAAACTCAGCCCTCGACTCTCATCGCTTTGGAGAATCTTCTATACAGTTGTACTGTACACATATACATTTTTGAGTTGCGAAAAAGGACGTGCTAAGGATGCAGACGCGAAAAACGCCGATGGCGACACGAGCGCGCATAAAAAAGCAACGAAAATTATTCATGAAGCCAACGCGAGAAAAACGTTCGAATGTACGCGTGAAAAGCTTTCAAACGTAAATAAACATTGAAATAAACTAAACTTAAAAGTTAAAACTTTAAACTGAAAATGAAAAACTAGACCTTTTTAAAATGCTTCTTCCCTCAACTCTCAACTTGGATTCCTTCTTTCGTCCTAAGAAATTGTGCTTTTTTACGATCCACAATCTACAGCAGGGATAAACGTCATAATCTCCACTCTTCGTCGTTGCTGTCATCATCATAATCGTAACATTTAATAACCTATTATAACGATTATAAAGCGACGCTCGTCTATTAAGATTTACAAACGTGCACGCTCATCCTCCGTCGTCCAACCCCTCGGCCACCATCTACATTTCAAAGCTCTGCTGATTCCATTCCGAGCGTTTAGCTGCGCAGCGTCCTTTCGGCGAAACTGCTCGCATTTCATAATCAGTCACACCTCATATAATCCGCTCCTGCTACTGTAGTGCATTCAAGACAATAGCGCGTTGCAAACAATGCCGATGATATGCAGCGAACTAAAACATAGAACGAAAAAAAAAAACAACTAATACCGCATTCAATTCTGAGCGCATTTTTTGCTTCTTCGTTCTTCGTGGCATTGCATTTCGCCTGGGGACTAATAACGCAGAAAGCGCCATGGCTGCAATTAAAATAATTTGATAAAAAGGGAGCGAGGAGCTGAGGAGCAGGCATCTAAGGAGGGGTCCTTGGAGAAGCGCTTTCTATACACAGTCTACACGAAGCACGAGATTTTAATGAAAAGACACACACAGAAAAAAAGCGACGCAATCGTCATGTCCATTATGAGCGACTAATTCGACGCGAGTCGTCTTCTCTGTGTTTTATGTGCGACTATTTTTTTTTATCAGGGGTGCGTTTTAGAGGGGTCGCATTTTTTGCTTGTCCATAAATATTAGTGACAACAAGGTACAAGTTAGTTTTTGGCGATGACTTACTATACGTTTGCAAATGAAGGAAGCAAAAAAAAGAAACATTAAAAAGGCCACGATTAAAATTAATTTATGTCGAGTGCAATCAGTGTGCGCACGGGGTCGCTTTTTATCGATCATAAATCATTTTCCAAACTACCGAGAGCGAAGTAGTGCTCCTGCTCCGGCAATTCACGTGGAAAAAGGTGGTTGGAAAGAAATGTATCTTGACTGAGCTTTTATTTGATAACATGTTATTAAAACACCACTGAACATACCCTTAAAAAGTTATTCGTATCAAGCTTAATGTACCTTGTAATAACTCCTATATTGCAAGTGGATTTCGATTTAAGACCATCATAGCACAACATTTATATCCCATTCCGCTGAGGATTAATCTGCTCATTACAATTAAATTAATATCGCGCCATTAATGTTCCTCTTATAATATACAGCGGGCTCCAAAGCGTCGTCTTCGCTGCTCTCGTAAAATACAAATAATTGAATTGCTCCGAACTCGCAGGTCTGCGGACTTCGTTGAGAGAGGAAAATGAGAACGCACGTTGTTAAAAGTTATTATTGCTCGGAATGATCGACCGAGCGAACGAACGAGCGATTATCGTGATGCGACGATGACAATTATCGCGATTATCGAAAAGTGCTCTTGCTCATCTCCATTCGACGGCTGGCAGTTCTGCAATGGAGTGAATTGTGGATTTTATTGTTGTCTAGATCTAGATGGCTTTGCAACCTGAGTTAAATCCTATAAAACATGGTTTAAATGGACCTGGCGAAAAGTTTTTCCCGACGCAAATTTCAATTAGTTGTTCTGTTGTTGCCATTTCTTCAGATATACGTTCCCGCGTAACATAATTAAAAACTGATGCGGGACGCTAAGCCGCTAAGAGATTATTAAAACCATAAATTGCATTTAACTCCGGCCGCGGTCCGGCATGAGAGCGCAAAACACAGCGAGCCACCGAGGCGCATACATTCCATTCCAACAGCGAGTGGAACACACATATTGTTTACGAATTCCTGTGCATAACTAATGCCCCGGCGGCGGTGGTTGCGCCGCCCGGCGCGCGAAATTAATAATAATGTGAATTTATGGACGGCGCGGGAGGTTTTGTATTAGCAAGAGGGTTGTTGTCCGGCAAAAGGGTCGCAGGAGGGCGCAGAATATTCACAAATTTCGCAACAGTGGAATCGGGGAGAAGACCATCCCACAACGCTCCCAACGCTCCCAAACAGAAAAGGGTTGTTCGGCTGTGTAACGAGAACATATTGCCAACGTCTGTATTCTGTGTCGATGCATGGTTTTTGTGCACTTGGAGAATTGGTGTCGGAAATTGGCACAAAGTTTCTTTGCGTGGACATCCATTCAAATTTGACCCATTAGAAAACTGTGTGCCAGTTCCAGTTCCCCAATTTCGCAACCACATACAAGCAAATTTGCACGTTTGCTCGGTTCATCAAGTGTTGATTTAAAAAAATAATGTAAAATGCAATGTTATTAGCATGATTACCTTGCTCGGTATACAGTTACAGAGTTATCAACATTAAAGGACTCTATCATTATCCCAAGTACCCAAAATGACTTAATTCCACGGTTCGGTTGTTGCGAGCATCGCCGCAAAACAAACATGCTTACCGTAAAATTGCAAAAGCGCATTTAATGCGACATTAGCGATAATCATCATTATTAACTTCAACTGCCGAGCGAACAGTTTGTGGCGAACGGGGGAACGCGGGAAGGAATCAAGCAATAATTGATTAACCATTATAACAAGACTATTAACCCAAATTCGCGTGTGCATCCACATAGTGCATGATGAACTACCGACGATGCAATTTTCGCTTTATTTCCACTTCGGTGGCAAATTTTCGATGGCGCCGCCATGACCGGTGACACGGATCGGCGCGAAGCGACACGGAACGAGATTAATGATATTGGCACGCGGAGCGCAGCTATTCCGCAACCAATGGGGTGCAAAGTGATTTAAATCCGAATTGATATCGCTATCGCTTATACGATCAGTCACTACCAACTAAGCTCGTTGACACTCCATTTGATCAATTGCAGTATTAGTACATTCAATTTCGGATTTTAGTGTTGAAACCTGAAAATACAGAGAGGTTGACTCTGATTTCATTTTTTAATTTATTCTCTCTGTCCTCTGAGTTCACTGCAATATTATGATGCAGTGGACCCTGAAATCAAAGCTCGTCACATGCGAATTGCTTCCACTGACCAGCAGTGGAGTTCTTTCAAAAAGAAAATGAATCCCTTTTGGACGTTGTGGCTCGTGCCAAGCCAGGTAATCAGAGGATCAGATCCAACGTTTCTACCTGAATCACACAAAACCTACTCCAAATAGAAGCCAATATTCATTCATCCAGACCACAACACACCACACATCACCTCACACTATTCCTTTCTACCTTGCCACCTCAACTATCAATAGACCCAATAGACTGTGCAGTGTGCACCAGTTACACCCAATACTATCAGGTAGGTTTGCGGCGCGTGTGAAAGCACGAAAAACACCACTTGACATCTAACCCATAGAGCTGTATGAAGAGATTGTAGCAGTAAATTGAGTAAATTGAAAGGTATAGCTGCAATATGAAGGGGGAGATCACCCAAACTGTCAATCAATCATCAATCAATAAGCACAACACAACACTAAACACATCTGTTAGGTCTAGGTCTAGGTAGATTCATACCTTCAAGTCTACCTGGTTCATACTTACTACAACATCACAAGTTCTGTATTGTATTATAGTATATATAGATTATGCCTTTGGATGTGTGCGGGGAGAGGAATTAGAAAGTTTGTAGCCTCGACTTGACTTCCCGACTTATTAAACACCTCATGAAGGAAGCAGGTAATTACACTTGCTACAACTTTGATGCAAGTTGGAATCTCTTCAGAAACGCTCATCATACTAAAATTTCACTTTCCTCTCCTTTGTAATTGGAAAATGTATATGGCTGGATCATTCCCTTTAATTATGTACAACAAGGAGGACAGCCTAGCAGTGTCTTCCCAACTGTAGTACTACTTTCCTTATCCCAAACTATACGGTTCCTACTTCCAAGTTACTAATAAAGATGCTGGTGACGCTCTAATGATGTCAAATTGTCGCATTTCCCGAGACCCTGATGTGATCACTCTGAAATCTCAGATCACCAAAAGAAATGTAGTATGTAGAGAGGTAATCGTAATCTGTATAGTAATTATGTGAAACCTCCTTCATCCAGTTTCCTTCCAAGTCGTTCAAATCCTCTCCTCTGCCCGTTGCAATATGTAGTTAAAGCCCGTGGTGGAGCAAGAGGAGTAGCAAAGGCTTCCCGACTATCCGACAACCAGTCAAACACGTCTCCTATAGTGCACTTACCCGTACACCTTATTGCCCGTGTGGCACTGAGCATGCTCCCGGTGTTCCAGTCTTCCAGTCTTCCAATGTTCTGGTTTTGCATTCACCGAAACTTGTTTCGCCCATTCCGGGAGCGACCAAACTAGCACAATTAGAATAAAGGGTCTCTCTTACCCTCCATTGTGCGCCCTGTGCTGCGCGTGGATGCGGTGATATTCGAATCTTAATTCAAACGACCGTCGCCGGACCGGACACGACCAGTTTTAATGTTGTAACCCTTTTAACCCCTAAGTAATACGCTCGGCCATCTCTGCATTGCCAACGCCGGCTGTAATGTGCATGCGGCGAGATGCGAAAACGGTTTGCATCGGTGGAGGTTGGCCCCTTTTCGGGGCTCCGAGAATAATCACGCGAATAACCTGAGAGTGGGCCGCCGAGTTTCGTGCGTGTCGTGGCGGGCCGGTAAGGAGCGTCAGGGATTAATATTTAGTCGTTTTGAGCCGTTGTCGACCGTGAGTCGCAGGCAAAGTGCACTTTCGTAATTATTAATTTATCCTGGTTACGGAATCCTTGAATCAGTGTTTCTATAGCGACCAGTGACAACCCAACCAACCATGGTAGGGCATAACATTCACCACCTGGAGGAGATCCAACTCTGAAGTGTGAGGTGTACAGTGAAACGTGGTGTCTCTCATAAATAATTAACAAAGCGTGGATTCAATGTTTGTGCGATTTATATGTTTTAGTATTAAGCTTTAATTAAACGAAAGCAATACAAAGTGGCCTACAACACTTTTTATGGATGAGCTCCGGCAACAGCGGCAATAGGTGCAACTTGGCGTTGTGAAGCATCGGCCATTATTTCGTTCTGGAATATTAACGTTTCGGACGAATCGCACGTTCATTAAGTCGGTTTAACACGCCTCGCAACACGGATCGCACGCTTCGCTGATTGCGTTCTGTAATAAGTTGCAGCGCGCCGCAGAAAAACGGGGGGAAGGCGGAAAAGAATGGCTGGCAACGCTGCGGACTGCATGGGTTGTCGAAAACAAAGGAATGGCAATATGGCCGAAGAATCACCAAGCGCAAGGGAGCGCCATTTTTTTCCCTCCTGAAAATAAATAAGGAAACGGCGGAAATTACAAATTCAAATTAAGTTACGCGCACCACGGTCACGGCCACACCAAACGATATTATTAGAGGTGTAGAGGATATTCGTGTGTGCGGCCATTGGTGGGCGATTTTTATCAGTGACACATCGAACTGACGCACAACTCGCAACGCACAAGAAACTCCGCGCATTCATGACAATGCAGGAGCAGCAATAAGAAGTTGTAATTTATAGCCGCGGCGGAATGAAGCGAAATCGGCGAGATAGTATTTATTTATTTTTAATTGTAGGTGCCCGTCGTAAATTCCGTAATTACCGGAACCATCCGGATTTATCATGCCCGACTATCATTGGAGGAGTTTTTATTGTTTCGATTTTAATTGCCGGCGGCGAGGTGCGGCATTGCAATCGTTGGTTCGTTGGCGTTTAATGACGCGATGATGAATTTATGCAGGCACTTCAAACACATCCAGCGTTGTCAAAAATCAATCGTCTCCCAGTGGCAACAACCACACTTTGTATAGAAAAGCTTGAACTTTCAGATTTGCATGTTTCATGGCTGAAACAAACGAAATTATAGGTCGTCCATCTTGAAACGAGAACAATGGCCAACAATTACGCCCCTCGAGCACGCCATGCATACGTAAAACACTACACTACCACAAGGGCACACAGGAAGCTCTAAACAATCAACTTCCAACTTTCAACTACCAACATTCAACCTTTAACGTGTAACTATGAAAACCCTTACTTGCTAAATAAGTTGGTTCCTTCTTGAAGGTTGGAGCGATATCAAAAAATTCATACACCCAAATAGTACACACAGCAGAGGTAATTAAGGTACAATTAGACTATAAATTAGGTGCATTATGATAATGAGCTGATACGCAAAAGCAGCAGCAGTACGAGCTTTTAAGTCTATACAGTTGAAAATGTGTAATATCGCTCAAATTGCACATTGCCCAAAAATAGTTGTTTGTATAGCCTATAGGTAGTAAGTGGTATTTTATGCACGCAAGTGTCGAGTTGCGAAGCGAGCCCTCAAGGCGAGTGAAGTAAGACACATTACCTTTTCTTCGACCACCAAATTACAATGCTACAAAATTATCTTTGGCATTTTTTGTGACATTGATAATCTTTGATAATAGTGACTTGATGAATATCAGTGAAACCTAGACTTTGGTTAATGCACTCGCGGGTAATCAGGAACTATCCACCTTAGCTAGATTAACTATTAATTAAAGAGGGTGGACTAAATTTGGCGAAAAGTTTATGTCAAAAGAAAACGATAATCATAATACCAAAATGCTGAGAACTGAGAAAGTCTTCGTTTGGCCTCACGAAGTCGTCAAATTTTTAATTTTTAGGATACAAATATGCATAACAAAATTCTTTTTCGTTGTAGGTTGCACAGCAACGGTTGAAAAAGTCGAACACTTCTGCGAAATCAGTTTTCTTTTCAACTAGAATTATGCTTTTTTTAAAACTTTGACTGAAATTAATTTGAATGAACTAAATTCATTGTTTTAAAGTGATAACCATTCTGGTTAAATGCTATTTAAGAGAAAACTTACTTTACAGATGTGTGCGATTTATACAATAGCTCAGTGCAACGATATAGAGAATTTTGTTATTATGCATATTTGTAACCTAAAACTTTTGCATTTTGGTGTTAACATTATGGTTTTATTTTTACATAAACTATAAAAGTACCCTGGCGTTTTCTGCCAATTTTAGTCCACCCTGTATAGTATAGTGAATAAAAAATAACTATGATTTGGAGCATACAGGGTATAACCCTGTATAACGAGCTATTTTACATGTGGTCGTAGAAAAATAATGATTGAGGTTAGATTCTGTCATTGTTTAGTCCACTAATGATAGTTACAACCGGACAACTTCTACTAAACGCAATATATTATAATTTTTTTTTAATAAAAAAATATGGCTTGTGGGCTCGCACCTCGCACCAAGTCGACGAAGAAGTGATTTACTGCCCCTGGCGATTGTTACACTCGTGTGTTGTTTTATTGTTATTGTTGCCCAAAACAAACGCCGTCTGCGCATCGTTATGACTCGTTGGCGTTTGCTATATGAGTGATTATTTTTTCGAAGATTTATCGCCGCATTGTTCATTTGCCGAAACGCGTCACTACCATAAAAAAATATTACACATTTCGGGCATTCCATTGCCAGCCGCTATAATTAATAGCAAAACATTGAATTTAGGAAATGTTTGAGGTTATGAATCATTGTGATGGCCGACGCAGAAAGATGTATAGCTTCTAAATGAGGTTATACACCACAAATGCCTATGATTTATGTCGTAAGGATTATTTCTAGTTGATACTGGTATTTTGCATTGTACACTGGAGCTTTATTCATAGATTTATTAGCGTTAAAAGACTTTGAGAGTTAAATTAGAAACTGACGAACACTTTCAGGCGCTTTGATCATTTGGTGCACGAATAAAGATCAGAAGGCATCTAATGAGATTCGAGCAGAAACTTTGAGAAGCAAAAAAAGATGACTGCACACAGTGAACTACGGTAGTTATACAGTGCGTTCAAATTAGTGCATTTTTAACGCTGTTTTTCGTGTAGTTTGACATGCATTAAGAAATCCTATAAAAAGCGCGTGTAATTGATGAGCGACCGGTGCGCCACACGTGCAACTTTAGCGCGTTTTTTCCTCTTCTTCATCACCATTTTACGCGTAATGACGTTACACCTTGCACCGGCACGCCATCGTCGCACGCCTAAATACAGGATGTCAAAATGTCATCTCGTAACATTTAACATTTACCAGCGGCGGCGCGACCACTGCGCGTAATAAGTGAATTATTATGGATTATGCATCGGGGAGCTGTTTGTTTTGCGACGCAAATGTGTGCGAAATATTTTCTTAAATTATTGCGCGCCATTTGCATATGTCGCGAATATTAATAATTTTTAACGTCTTCTTTTGAGGGTTTTATTGAGGTCTGACATGACATCGGACTTGATTGATTTTACACCTTTTTATTACACTTGATTAAAAATGTAGATAATGATACCAATGTGTAAAGTGAAACGTTTCGATACAAGGTTGAGAATTTCAACAACTATAGAAATAATCCTTACGACATAAATCATAAATTATTGCGAAAATTTTAGGCCGATAGACTTTTTTCTCTACGTCCACTCTACCACTCCTAAAATAGCTTTTTTTTCGTGTATGGTTCAATTCAAAGTTAAGTTTTATATACTTGTACTCAGGGTTCTCACACGAGGTCCTCAAATTTGGAATTTTTAGGTTACAAATATGCATAATAACAAAATTCTTTGACATTGCCCGGCAGTTGTAAAAATCGAACACTTCTCTTAATTAGCATTTAACCAGAATGGTTAGCACTTTAAAACTTTGAATTGAATTAATTCAAATTAATGTCAAAGTTAAAAAAAAAATTCTGCTTAGATGCTATTTAACAGAAAACTGACTTCGTAGAAGCGTTGGGTGTGTTCGACTCTTACAACAGCTGCCGTGCAATGAGAAACAATTTTGTTATTATGCATATTTGTAACCTAAAAATTCCAAATTTGAGAACCTCGTGAGGCCAAACGATTGATTATAGTGATTATATGATTACAGTTTTTTTTAAACATAAACTACAAAGTTACCTGGCGTTTTTCCGCCAATTTTAGTCCACCCAAAACAATGTTGACCATATTTAGGCATCAACTAGAGTAAATATATTTTATTAGCATTTGATAAGTTCTATTATCAGAGTCACAAAAAAAACTATACATTGCGTGTTTGCAATCGGAATTACCCTGTAGTATAAAGTTTAATTATTGCAACGTGGCGTGGTGCGTTGTGTGTTAAATGTCATGTTGATGCCTTTTTTATTTCGCCAACATCCAACTTAATATCGACGGAGTCGTGTCGATCGTGCTTGTGTCCATTTCACGTGCGACGGCCGAAAGGGCAACGCGTCTCTCCTGCAGGCCTGCAGGAAGACATGCAAAATGATATGTAATATTAAACGGCGCGCAGCTGGCGCGTGCGCCACTTATATGGTCATCATTAACAGCCCACGACCATTAGCAACAACAATACGCTGACGACTCGCCGAGTGTACTCACGATATGGGAAAACATAAAATGATATGCCATAACGCCATGCACTGCATGTTTATTACATGCAGCCAGCAGCCCTTTTGCAAATGACAAAACCAGTGTTTCCCAACCGGGGGGTTGCGAAATTACGAATAACTTTATTCAATATAATAGGATCTAGTCTAAACTTTGTTAAATTTACGAATGAAGATTATTCCTTGTGATCTTACTAACTCGCTTGCTTTTAATGCGTTCCGTCTGTGGCCAACTTGATTAACGGTTTTACCTAGCTAAGTTGCTCTAACACTGACTGTTCTCTTCAATATATGATTAACAATTTAAATCAGTTTTGGTCTTTGAAACGTGGCAAAATTTGAAGATTTTAGAGAATTTCGAGAATTCCATTCGTTGCTTGGTTATGGGTCCATGATGTCACGATCCCAACAAATATTAACTTTAAAACCCATTCTCTCCCTTAAAAGTCATCAAATCAGAAAACGGAGACCTTTTGGTATCTCAGTTTTCATATACTTTCAGCAAAGATCGATTTAAGAAATTGTGAAATGTGCCCATCGTATAATTGATGTTTCTTTTATTATCAATTGGGAAGAGTGGGAAACGGGGTCGCGGTCATTTTGAGGATAACTGAAAAGGGTCACTACTATAAAAAGGTTGGGAACCACTGGACTAAACAATGCGAATGCATTTTAAGTTTTAGAACTTTAGAATTAATTAAAATCTTATATTTTCGATGTATGAAAGTGTATATGAAGTGTTTGTGATTACTGATTACTGATTACGAATAAATGTGAAGACTCAATCATTACCTTTCATTACTCGGTACTCATTACCACATTACCAGCTCGAAGTTTCTTCGCTTTGTTCCATTTTCAGCGCAAATTGAAAACTAACGGCCGCCTGCCGTCAGAAAAGGCACCTTCGTTATCGGGCGCAGATTTTTAATTTCCGATCGATCTCAACTTCATTTTCCGTGCATTCCATGCGCCTTCCGGAGCTTTTCCTTGCTTCTGCTCGGCGTTTGCAATTTTCTTGCCGCGCGCCGCCGCCGCCATTTTGCAATCGTCGATGCTGTCTGTTTTTCGAGTACGTATTGTGCGCACACCGCACATTATTGCTCGCTAGACTGCTGGGAAGCCAAAAACTCAAGTTTGCCGGTGTTTCCCGCGCCTGGCGATGTTTTTGTGTACATTTCGGCGGCGTGTGGTGTTTGTGTGTGCGTTCGCTCAGCGTTTGGCTTGTTTCGCAACTTTCTGGCCATTGTGAGCGCGCGGGGGTGGCGCAGTCTGAGGCAGAGCAAGGAATTCAGGCGTGCGAGCGCTGCGGCAAAAAGGGGGAAGACTATAAAAGTTTATTACGAGAGGTTTTTCATTATTGATCACACTCGAGCCTCCGGCCGCAGTGCTGCGCCAAGCGAAAGGGTTGAGTAATAACATCATATACCTACTGTCCATTTCAGTTCTGAGAGTTCTTAAATAACCATTTTTTGGCAAAACAAACTCTAAAACCGTATAAATCTCATAAAAACCAGGCTAATTTTTAAAAACAGTATGATCTTTATTGTATGGGCTGAATTTTGTTGGTGATTTGATTTATTTTTTTTAGTTCTTGGATTGTGGATGTGGATGTATATTGTGTTAACAGCAGGAAGGAAAGGGGTTGCCGAAGCAACCCCAAAGCGTCGCCGCCATCTCGCCACGCGAACGTTTCCTGCGCTTTCGTCCGCACTCACACAGCCGCGCACGCGAAACGAAAAAGTGCGAAAAAGAAAACGCTCTTTGGCTCTTCAACTCTCTACTCGCCAACGACGCACCCAGGCCCATTCTACCCCCTTATTTTCCACTTCTTTTTGCTGCCGCTGTCTGCGCCTCGACTGGTTTTCCGCCACCCCCATGCATGCGCGCAAAATAAACAACGCGCGAGCTGGAATTGAAGATTTCCATTTCGACATTTTTCCCCCAATCGTCCCCAACGACGCCGCATTAATGAACGCGCGCCGCGAGATGTGACGCATTCGAGAGTGGCGCGCATTAAAAAACCATCTGCATATTAAAGCGACGCCAAGTCTTTCATTTTCCTCCCTGCCAGCTCTGCGACGTGTGGAGGCAAGTGACAAGTTGTGTTGGCACTCGCACACACTGAAACAAACAGCGTGCGCTTTAAGACAGCAGCATTCAAACGAAATGAAAGTAGCTTTTAATCAGGATGACGGGGATGACGTTGAAATGTTGCGGCGGGGGCATTTTTTGATTGGAATGACGACGGTGGACGGCGAGGGTGGCAGCGGCGGCATTGCAGTTGGTAATTTTATGTGAGACGCCACAGAACGGACATAAGTTTATGTCCTGTCATAATTTTCGAGATAACGCGTGTGCGTTTTCAGTTTATTAGCGGGCGCGGTCATAAATTAACCACGAGAACTCTGTAGTCATTCATATCCGCTTTTATGACTTTCTAATCGCCTAATTGTTCATATGTTTAGCCTTGCATTTTGCCTTAAAAATAGTGAAACGTAAAATTTAACAATTCCTCTATTATGAATGATCTCACAGGGCATCTCATAAAATTGTAATTTATTAACGAAAATGCTGTGTAAATTAACACTGGGTTGATTTCGGTCAGTCTTGAATGGTATTATAACCTTTTAACGATTCTCGTAATCATCAGCCACCACCGAAACTTAAGATTGCATAATGTTACAGCGGCTTTTACGATGTCCATGTCCACGCACCGTTTTTATGACTTTCTCCACCGCCGAGAGGACAAAACGTTTCATGCGCTTTCTTCCCACATCCGATGATTATAGATAGAAAAAAACTCATACAACGAACGATGACGAGTGTGCAAATGCAAACACCAGGTGTGCGGCCGGCCCTTTTGTGAACTTAACCTTTTACCTCTCCGCTTACCTATGACCCTTTTCTACGAACGCTGGCCACCGGTCTCTCTGGCCGCTAAAGCTTTTATTTCTGGCGGAGGCACGTGACCCTTCGCTGCATCGCGCATTCTCGAATCTAGCAACCCCTTTTTTCCACGCTGTATGTCGTTAATAGAAACAGCAGAAAAAAAGTGAGTTAAAATGACAGCATCCACCATCCCACCATTACCTTCGTACCGAACCGAAGGAGCGGGTTGTATGGTTGCATCTTATATTTATGACTGCAGCGCACAAAAACTCCATGGAAACAAGGGCCGTCCCTGATGAAATGCAAACAGGCGCATGATCGCACGCGTACAATGCCCTCGGACGATGGACGGCGGACAGATGCACTTTGAAAACTCATATTTAGATTGTATTTGTAAAAGAGCAGTAAAAATATGTACCCGTATTAAATATGAACATGTGATGTTCATACACTGTACGCACTAAAAATAAGTTCGCTTGTTCGCTCACGTGCCAGAATTCTGACATTTACCCCAAAAAAACGCAAAAAAGTCGCTTTTAAAAGCTAACTGGAAATTGGGCCTAAAGCAAAATGATCGGTGAAAAATTATAATAGACTTGTTCAGTGTCGAATAAATTTGTGATGCAGTCAACGAAAATCCAATTATGACCCCTTTACATAAAAATTATGTTATCAAAGTTCTAATTATTTAAACTATTCAACTTTCAATTTTGTCACTAGAGTTTGTAGGATGACTAATTGTTTATCAGATAAGCTGTAGGCAACTAGGCAACCGCACATACACATTGTGTTGGATGGGTTGCATAGACCTCGCTGAGTAAATGCTTCATTCTGACTGGTTGTTTCATGTGTAACTTTTCACGAGGAACTGCACATATTTATTTCGGAATACCACTGAACAAGCCTATTGTAATTTATATCGCTAGTGTAGGAAGTGTGGTTTTTTATGCATGCATAGCAAAGCACGAGCACATAAAAGCACTTTCTACACAAAGTATACACATTGCTTTTTCTACGACCATGAAATTACATCACTGTAATTTCAGATTATCTTTTCCGTTGTTGTCTCTCATGTTTCTCATGTCCCTGTATAAAAAATAACTTCGAATTACAAACATTGTATAAAGTGCAATTTTACGAGTGGTCGTAGAAAAAGAATAACTTTTAAAGCTCATTAGGTTATTCTAAAAAATCTCACTAAAATAATTTTTCATTTATTAGGAACAATGTTCGGTTTCCTCCTCAAAATCCATGCATTCTGGCGATGTTAAAATACCGATCAGTTGCCCGATGACGTATACCCGATATAAAATAAACTTCCTGTATTTTTTAAGGATACTCGTAGGGTCTCAGTGCTCAGTTACCAGATGCCCTGCTGGACATACGCAATCCGAGTGTCGAAGTGACGAATGGGGCGCTTGTCCACTGCGGATGGCATGTGTGGGTGCACCACAAGACCACAGCCGAAAACTTTCAACCCATGAATCCCATAACTTACCAAATGTCATACATAATTGTGGCTAATAAATTTAATTTTGAATTGGGAACAGTTGTCCAGTGAGAATCACTTATGCTACAAAAACTGAAAGGATTATGTTAGATTTAAATGACTTTTGGTGAAGTTTAGTTCTGAGTTGGCGGCACCTTATCATTATCACCAATTCCCACTATGCGTGGCATGTTGTGGTCGAAATGAAATTTATGACACCCCCCAGGTTCGGTGGCACCAGGAAGCGATAAAACATCGGTTTTGACCGTTTTGGGTTTTGCGTGCGGAACGCGCACATTATCGCATTCATCATACGGTAGTGTGGTGCCTAATAAGGGCTTGGGCGTGCGTGGCAAAAGGGTCGGCGAAAGGGTCGCGATCGCGACTTACCGCCAGCCGCTTGTATCCATGCCCATTGGCCATTACTTTCATTTTTATCCGAAACACAAAAGGGCACACAGAGGGCATAGATTAGGTCCGTAATAAACACGAGAGGGCCATTCGTTGTGATTTGCATTTTTTTTTCCATTCCAGAAGTGCTCCGTGCTCGGGTTGCTCGGGACGGTTGCAAAGGCTGGGAATTAAAATATTGCGTTTATTATGAGCCTCGCAGCGGCGAGTGGTCCAAGGCTATAAAAAACGCATTGTCCCCCGGATGAAACAAACGCCGTCCAACAACACTGCTATAGTGCATGGATGCATGCAAGGGATGCTCCTGGGAGATGAATTTACTAGCGCCTGGTGCATTATGCCCCGAAACGAAAATAATGTCCCGCGCTGGGTAGCGAGATGAGTATGAATGAAAAGCTTCCCAGAACGGGATGGCGACTTCATTATTTTCCACACGCTGCGCCAGGACGCGAATGCCGTCCGAAAATGGGATGGTAATTATTAATGCGTTCATGAATCCTTTAGTTTCGATTCAGATGGACGCGACCACAACAGCAACCAGTACAGCTTTACATCCCAGACTGGTGTCACTCCAAAACCTCCAACTCCAGCAACCTCATCAACCCCGCACTGCGTACCGCAGGTATGCGGGAAGGCGACAGGATGAATACCCGGCGAAAAACAAAAGTTTCTACTCACGAAAATGCCCACCGAAACTTTACCGCCAAACTTGGGAGGTTGTGGGAGCTTACGAAAGCCCGCCAACGCTCGACGTTAATTTTAATTGCCTTGTTTACAGTTTGATGGACAATTTAGACGCGAGCGGGTGGCCGGATAAAGGGATGTCCACTTCCAACTTTCCAGCATTTCAACTTTCTACTTTCTAAAATGTGTTTTTGGGTGCGCGTTGGTACTCTCTAAATGTTTATCTGCTCCCATAGTCGAAAGCAATGTTTTCCAATCAATATGGTGGCTTTGAAAACAGTGCATTTCATATCAATTGAATTGAAAGTGTTTTCCACTTATATACCCTACA
>JARJDQ010006386.1:0-11305 GCA_030264215.1 Geostiba sp. GC000077 | reverse complement strand
AGCAACGGGAGGGGATTCACTACGCCGACAGCGAGCAACGTGCTCGCATGCAAAAACTACTAAGCGTTAGAAAGAATAAAGATTGAAGCTAAGATTGTTTAAATTAATAGTTGTTAATAGTGCAGCGGCGGGATCGTCCCGCGGGCTTGCGCTTGGTACGCTACTACAAAAACAAGACAATACAATAGTGAGTGCAACTGTACAAAGAGTGCAACGAAACGCATTCCACAACTATGGGTCGCCATGATGAAAATCGCAAACGTAGAAGTCGCTCACACGAAAGGAGGGAAACACGACGACGCGCTCGCTCAAGATCGTCATCATGCGAGTCATCGTCAAGATCGAAGCGCAGCCGACACGGCCGATACCATACTGCAGAGCTTGCAAAGCGAGGGGACGAAAACACACACAATCATAGTGCTCATGTTCCAATAACATCGACACCACAATCGACTCCGAACGCGCACACAATCGCCGATGATCGCGTATCTCGACTTGAAAAATTAGTTGAAACAATGATTGCAAATAACACGACCGTGGAAATGCCACAACGACCGAGGTACAACATTAAAGCTGATTGTATTCCCGAATTTACGCCGGGAAATCCAAACTTAATGATTACGAAATGGATCGACAAAATCGAACAGCTCGCTGGAATTAACGGATGGGACCATTCCACTACAGTGTACCATATGCAGAGTAGATTGGGTGGTCTAGCTCGAACTTGGTACGACAACCTCGACGTGTATGATAGAAGTTGGAATCAATGGAAAGAGCTACTAATTGCGAGTTTTCCTGAATACCACGATTTCGCAACTACATTAAGAAAAATCGTGAATAGAAGTAAGCAGTTCGGAGAAACTTACGTCCAATACTATTTTGATAAGATGAACTTGCTACAAGCGTGTAATATCAAAGGAAAAGACGCCGTCTCTTGTCTCATTGATGGACTAGGGGACGTAACGATTAAGACCGGAGCGAAGGCTGGTCGGTATGAAACACCAGATCGTCTGTATGCTGAATATTTAGCCATTTTGACAGCTGAATCAAGGCCGGGTGTTCAAAGTGAACGTCACTTGAAGTCGTCGTCAGCTTTCAATAGACTTGCTCAACGGAAACAAGTCGATCGCACTGATAAGGACGACACGAGGAAAAATGTAACAAAGTGTTTCAACTGCAAGGAGAGAGGCCATTTTGCAAATGCATGCCCCAAACCGCGTTTGGAATGTGTTAATTGCAAACGATTGGGCCATGAGTCGCGAGACTGCACACAACGTAAGGTGCAGAGCAGAATCCAACAAGCGCATCACTTGAAGATTAATGAAGAAAACCATCATGACAAGTACGTGTTCGACTGTGAGATCAACGGCATCTCCTCTATCGCATATGTGGACTCAGGAGCTGGCCCAATAAACATCAGAGAAACGGACGCTAAGAAGTTGGGCCTAAACTGGAAACCAAGCAGTACATGTATTGGAGGCTATGCGGGCGGTGTGGTTGAGTCCATTGGAGAAACGATCATCAAGGTCAAAGTCGATCTTGCAGAAGCTGAAGCCAAGGCATTAATCGTCCAAGACTCGGTGCAAAGTGTGCCGGTCTTGATAGGTCAGGCTTTCCTTCACCAGCCGGGTGTTGCCATGATTGTCAAGTCGGGCTGCGTCCGAGTGGTGAGGGACGAGGATCTACCCAACTACACAGACGCAATACCACCCAGAAAAGTAGCTTTGTGGGCAAAAGAAGTAACCGTGATCCCGGCACATAGTATCTCTTTGGTAGCGGTTACATCACGCGATGATAACTGTCAGGACAAAGCTGTCCTTGTCATCGGTGGGCCTAGATTGACCCCGGGTAGGGAGCACTACGTGGACAATAGTATAACGAATACAGTTCACGGCTTCGTTAGCCTATCCAATTTGAGTGATGAACCGATTACCATTAACGATGATGTTGTCTTGGCAAGAGGAGTGCCATTTAAAGAAATGATTCCTAAGTATGTGCAAAACCTTCACATCACTGGAACGAGTCGCGAAAAGTTCACGCTCGAAAATATTAAACCAACCATTGACGAAAAATTGGACGACGCGTGCGCAGAACGTCTGCTAAAAACGCTGAACGAATTCAGAGACTGTTTTGCTGTAGGTCAAAACGAATTGGGGGAGACTTCGGTTTCTCAGATGGAGATTCATCTCAAGGACGAAGTACCTGTCGTATATCATCCATACCGTCTATCCCATTTCGAACGAAACGTCGTCCGTAAAATGGTTGATGGCATGTTACACGATGACATCATCACCGAAACAAATTCGCCGTATGCCAGTCCCATATTGTTGGTCAAAAAGAAAAACGGAGAACAACGGATGTGTGTTGACTACCGAGCTCTTAACGCGAAAACGATAAAGGATCGTTTTCCATTACCACGTGTTGACGAATTTCTCGAGGTACTCAAAGGTTGCAAGTATTTCACGAGCCTCGACCTTGCTAGTGGATACCACCAAGTACCAATGGCAGAAGCGTCGATCCCAAAGACAGCTTTTGTGACCCCAGACGGACACTATGCCTACAAACGGATGCCCTTTGGATTGGCAAACGCTCCTGCGGTTTTCCAACGACTAATGAGTCGTGTGCTAGGAAACCTGCGGTCAAAAAGGGTGGTTGTCTACTTGGATGATATTTTTCTGCCGTCAGAAGACATTGAGACCGGACTTGAAGTCTTGCGCGAAGTTCTTGCACTTCTGAGGAACGCTAGACTAACGTTGCGTTTGGAGAAGTGCAGGTTTTTCCAAACCAAAGTTGAATATTTGGGCCACGAAGTCAACCGAGAAGGTGTGCAGCCGGGGAAACATAAGATCAACGCAGTACAACGATTTCCCCAGCCAACAGATGTGCACAAGGTACGCCAGTTTCTTGGCCTTGCCGGATATTTTCGGAAGTACGTCCAGAATTTTGCGCTGATTGCCCGACCACTGACATCATTGACACGAAAAGACGCGACTTTTCAATGGGGAGATTCAGAACAGAAAGCGTTCCTGGCTTTGAGGGAGCGTCTGGTTCAAAGGCCGGTTCTCGCCGTGTATGACCCTGATTTAGAGACAGAAGTACACACGGATGCCTCAAAGTGGGGTGTTGCGGGAATTCTGCTGCAAAAGCAAGGCAATGGTGCCTTGAAACCAGTAAGCTATTTCAGTCGTCAGACCACTAAAGAGGAACAACGGTACCATTCTTACGAACTTGAGACGCTTGCCGTGGTTAACTCGCTCAAGGCTTTCCGGGTTTATCTCATCGGCAAACACTTTAAGGTGGTGACGGATTGTAATTCCATACGTACAACTCTGACGAAGAGAGATCTTATACCCCGCATTGGGCGTTGGTGGCTGGCCACTCAGGAATACGATTTTGAGGTGGAATATCGACCAGGTACCAAGATGTCACATGCTGATGCGCTCAGTCGAAACGCGGTCAGTCCCGCGGATGACTACGATGAGGTACACGTATTCACCATAAATGTTAACCAAGACGATTGGGTCCTGAGTGCGCAGAAAGCTGACGATAGATGTAAGGTGTTGATGGAAGTGTTATCACGGGATCCAAGTGATCGAGAGGAGCAGGGAATTCATGAGGAATACGTCCTCCACAACAAACGATTGTACAAAAAGACCCCACAAGGCAAGAAGTGGCTAGTGCCAAAGGCAACCCGGCGGCAGATAGTAATGCACTATCATGACGGTGTTGGTCATCTTTCCATGGACAAGACGTTGTCCGGCATTGCCAGAAAGTACTGGTTTCCAGGAATGCGGCGCTACGTGCGCAAATACATGAGTGCATGTCTGGGGTGCTTGTACAACAAGGAGCCCGGTGGACGAAGACCTGGAGTCCTCCACCCTATCAAGAAAGTGACTGAACCGTTCGATACGGTTCACATTGATCATCTAGGACCATTCGTCAAGACGAAGAGAAAGAACTCCTACCTGATCGTCATGGTAGATGCGTTCACGAAATTCGTCTTCATGAAGGCCGTGGCGAACACAACGGCGAAACTGGTTGTCCAGTTTGTTGAGGGTATAACTGAGACGTTCGGTATTCCCAGAAGAATCGTGTCGGATCGAGGTAGTTGTTTCACGAGCAAGATGTTTAAGGAGTTTGTGGGACGTTTGAACGTCAAACATGTCCTTAACGCTACGGCTACTCCGCGAGCCAACGGGCAGACTGAACGATATAACCGTACGATTCTAGGATGCCTTGCGGCATCAATAGAAGACGAGGCTAAATGGGACGAGTTCGTCCCCAGAATACAGTGGGGCTTGAACTCGACGCGGAACGCCGCAACTAAGAAGTCCCCTTACGAGCTATTGATGGGGTATAACCCACGGGGGGTGGCAGATGCTATCCTCTCGAATGAACTGGTTGACGAAAACGACCACCGAGACCTAGCTGGGGCGAGAGAACAAGCTGAACAAGAGATCGCATTGCAACAGGCAAAGGCGAAGGAGAGATACGACTCTCACCGTCAGCGAGGAAAAACGTTTTCCAAGGGCGACCAAGTGTTGGTTCGCAACACGGCAACCATGAACGATGGTAAAAGCCGAAAGATGTGCCCAAAGTATAAGGGGCCGTATGAGGTGATCGAATGCCTCGATCACGATCGTTATGTGGTCAAGGACCTAGAGGGTTCGACGCGATCCCAAAAACATTACGAAGGTGTAGTTGCAATCGATAGAATGAAGAAGTTCTGCACTACCATTAGCTCCAGCTCAGATTCCGATGGGGAAGATGAACAGGCAGCGGATTAAGCAAATCTGTAGTTGAGGGATCCGAATACGTTACAGACCCATCACTTATGATTATCCTGATTATGTATTTGCTAAAATTAGAGTATGAAAGGAATGAATGAATCTTGGCAGGTTTTAAATTTTGCTGTGTTCTTTCCAGTATCACTCGACTCGACGACGTGTTGAGCGGGCGAGATTCTTTTTCAGACCGACAAACCCCGAGGACGTGGTTTTGGTAGCCTGGCCGACTGTTAACGATCTATGGCGCCATCTCTGGGTGAGCCGAGTGACGCGCCGGTAGAAGACACACGTCCGGCTAGGGGACTGCCTGAGCAACGGGAGGGGATTACTACGCCGACAGCGAGCAACGTGCTCGCATGCAAAAACTACTAAGCGTTAGAAAGAATAAAGATTGAAGCTAAGATTGTTTAAATTAATAGTTGTTAATATTTTCTATTTAAATACTTTTATTTAAATATTTCTATTTTATTTTCGGCAAGCCCTGCTTCATTCTGATTGGTTGTTTCACTGCCTTCAATCAGGTGATGACGCGAACCCTGCACCGGGACTGTAACGACATAGGGACAAAATCTTTTTCTCTATTTCCATGGTTACCAATAATAAATGCATAGGTAGCAATGGAAATGTTTGTTTAAATTCCGGTTTAGCATTTGTTTGGCAGGGCAGCCAACATGTTTTTGGTGAAAACTAAACTAAAAGTGCAACTTTTATTTTTTTCGGAATACCACTGAACAAGTCTATTCCGAGCACCACAACTACAAAGAATATAGGCAATTTAATTTACACTTTTTGAATCGAGAGGATTTTTTAATTGCCTAGCAACGAATATTTTAATTTATCATGACATCATTTATTGTATCATTTATCAACGTCATCCTATCTAATCTTTTCGATAGGAATGATTAAAATTTAAATCAAATGCTTACAAGTCTTACAACAAAGTATCAATATACATAATATACACTATATTATCAGCTATTAACTACAATATATCATATTACATAAATAAAAATGTCGTACCACATTACAGCTCCCCCTCCACATCACCAAACGGGGACAAGAAATTGCAGAATAGAACACGAAGAACGAATCCAGTTTCATCCCGCCCAGACATGTACTGTACTTATATTCAATTCAATTTAATTAACAGACACGTTTCTTGTTGCTTATAGTCTGCCCAACGAACTGGGCGTCGAAGATAATGGCGGTAATGCTCGTTGTCTCTGTGGTGGTCATCATGTTATACGCGCTGCTACCACTTCAGAACGAAATAAACGTATTAATCCTTGACTTTGACCCAAATGCGCCGCCGCTATTCCAGACCAACGAACGATATTTGAGCGTCGCTCTGGACACTTCTTTGATTGCCAACAACTTTGAAGGGTTCGATTTGCGGTAAGCTTCAATTGAAATTCAATAACAAATGCATATTTTGATACAAATATTGCAGGAGTCACAAACTCCGCATGATGATGCTACCGCTGGGTAATGCTTTCCTCCGTGTGGGTGGCACAATGGCCGATCGATTGAGTTTTGTGTCCGATCAAGAAATGCGCAGCATGCATGTTAATTACCACGATGGGAGCAACGATGGGAGCAGACTGACAAATCGACCCAACTTTACCATGTCGGGATCGGCGTGGAAACTTTTGAATCGTCTCGCCACGGATACCAATTTCACGATATTATTTGATTTGAATGCAATGCGGCGTACCAGACAAGGCCATTGGGACTCGATGAATGCCGAATCACTCATATTCTATTCAAACAAACACAAGTTTGATTTAATATGGGAGTTGGGCAATGGTAACCATCACTATTATAATTTGCATACCTTACCTTATTTTTAAACCTAACATATTTTAGAACCAAATAGTTATAGGCACAAATTCAATTACGAAATCTCTGGGGATCAATTAGGTAGAGATTTTAAAGTGCTACGACGCCTCTTAACTAAATATCCGAGATATACCAACTTGGTTGGGCCTGATGTAACCAATCCAAGACACTTTACCGCAGATCCAACGAAATATCTGTTTGATTTCTTATTGGAGTTGGATGTGAATGTAGTCAATGCCATCACATGGCATCAGTAAGTCAATAGTGTTGTAAACATACTTTTCAAGTCTGATATCGTTTTCCGCAGATATTATTTCAAAGGAGAAGATGCACAACTAAGCGATTTCTTGAATCCGGATGTATTCGACACATTAAAGCATGAAATCGAGGCCATCAAGAGTACTGCAATGCACGCATTTCATGGAAACACTCCACTGTGGCTAGGAGAGACATCCTCGGCATATGGTGGTGGCTCAAAGGCATATTCCGATACCTTTGCAGCCACGTTTATATGGTTGGATAAGTTGGGACTTGCAGCGAGAAATGGTATTGATTTGCTAGTGCGACAATCGCTATTCAAAGGACATTATGCATTGTTGGACGAGAATTATAATCCCGCACCAGTAAGATTTCTAAAAACGAATACAATAACATTTTGAATGTGTATGATGTGTATATTGTAGGATTGGTGGATTAGTGTGATTTACAAGAAACTGGTAGGACACGAAGTGCTTGATTGCAAACTATTGGCGAATGCTCGTGTGCGTTTGTATTGTCACAACGCGCATAAACAAAATGGCTTCTTGAACACGCCCTCTATCGTTGGTAAGATATACTACTCGAAAAAGAGTCACTAAACATGGGGAAATTTGGTTTTCTTTTATGTTTAAGTTGCGGGTTTGAACCTAAAAATAATTTGACAACTGCATTGTTCTTGAATCGTTTAAAACGTTCGCCATGTTAAAACAAATGAAAATATGAAAATAATTTTTAATTGAGTATGGACTATTAATAAATTTAAAATTTGTTCCAAAAAAATCATGGCTACAAACTGTCAACACAAATTATCTAGTTTCTAGTGACTGTTTTTCGAGTAGACAAACCTTAGACCATAGATTACATGGACACAGCATCGCCCATTTAACCAATGAGTGGTGCAGACCGTCGAACATCTCCGATATACTTGCCTCACATTTGCTTGACAGATCCATCTCGTATATTGCAAGTTGCGTACGAACGTATACAATAGACGCCTATTTGCAATTTTTAATTTTATTATTTCTTATATTATCATTAATACCGCGCTTTTTCCTTGCATTTTTAATTTCTATACATATTTATTTTTACTGTAATTATTTATCAGATATATACAAGAAAAGTTCTGCCGTTACATAAATTATAAATAAAATTATATGGGCCAGCTGGGGACAGCCAAAGTCTAACCTCACCAACGTAAAAAAAATAAAATAGAAAACCGCGAATTCTTATAGTATTGTCACAGTAAATACCTCTAGTTTTTGGTTTTGACATATAAAATTATAGGTTTTAACGTTCACTTAATTAAATTAGGCAACATCATTTTTACGAGATGGATCTAAGCATAGATAGATGATTTTAGGTGGTTCCATGTCTCATGCTGTGTCCATGAAATGTATGGTCAGAAACAATGAGACAAACAGTACTTGATTGGAGTTAACGGATTCTAATTTTAGTGTTTGGAAGTAACCTAAACTTTTCTCCTGCATACGTACGATTAGAAAAAACCAATTCTGATTTCCAGATGAAATTTAACATAGTGGAGTTCATCATTGAGACTCACATTTCCATAGTATCAAAGTAAGGTTAGAGTAGAATACGTTCGGCAATGATATTATTTCGGTATGTTACAGGGACGTTTATTTAAATAACGAATTACTGATGATGGACGAAATGGATGAGCTGCCTAAATTCAAGCCGAAAAATCTCACAGCAAATATGATTGTCATTCCTCCGTATTCACTCGGTTTCTGGTTAATTTCAATGCAATCGTGCAATGAACGAAATTGTTGACTAAGACACTTGATTAAAATGCACAATGATAATTCAAATATGTACATTGTACCTCTCTTCAGAACAATGAAGCGTCATCAGTTTCCGTATAACATTTACCTTTAAACTATTTTCTAACGATGATTTCGAGGCGATGATTATGTAATGGTATCGTTTCATATCCTTGCTTCTGCTCCCACGGTTCAAGTAACTGGTGCATAAGTGTCGAGTGCGCGGGGGAAACTTATGAAAGCTCAAAATAACGACGTCGACGCAGCGCCATGAAAGGACTACTGTGTGACTACGACCTAAAGGCGGCAGAGTGAGAGGCACTCAAGAATCGCGATCTTTACACTTCAAATGTGCTGGCACTATAGAATCGTGCTCGAGAACCTGCCAACAACTAAAGCATCTGCATAACTTAAAGTCATGCGCTGGTGCACATATACATTCCAGATCGAATGTCCTTAAAACTGGTCCTCCCTTCTCACGTCCTCACGAAATCAGTCCGGTGCTCATCAACTAGAATTTCATTTCTACGTTTTACACAGCTGTACTTTGCAAGTTGTAATGATTACGAAAGGATTACACTTGATTTTTTTCAAGTTTCGCTGTAATTATGGCTCGTAAATCTGCTTTTTAATCGCGCTGCGATGCGCCATGTTTTTTGCAAATGATGCGCGCGTCATCCTTTTTCGGGACTCGCTGTGTGGAGGGAACTGAGGGAAGGTTATAAAGAGGACCATGCAGACGCCTCGCGAAGCCAGTAGTCCTTGCGCATTGCTGTCGTGTTGATGTGTTGTAAATCAAAGAGATGATTACTTGCGGACGGCATCCGAGTTGAATGCGACATTATGGTATCGCTTACAATCTTCGTTGTGGTTGTGATTATTGCGTTTGTTTTTCCGCATCATGCCAAGGCTTACCAGCAAATGCAGTGAGTACCTAACCTTATTTCTTGTGCTTTTCTTTCAATTTTGAAATTTGGTATTTCAGAACTGGCCTAGCGATTAAAGATATTTTCCCTGAGGATCCATCGCAGTATGATAAAATGCGACCGCCCAAGAAAGATGGAAATCCGACGATTGTCTACTTTCACGTGACAGTCATGGGATTGGATAGTATCGACGAAGGATCAATGGTAACCGCAAACCACCATTTTGTACTTAATAATACTTACACTTGACGTACACTTGATTAATCTTTCCGTTTGAAATATAGACCTACGCTGCGGATATATTCTTTGCTCAAACATGGAAGGACCATCGACTCAGATTGCCAGAAAACATGACCTCAGAATACCGCTTGTTAGAGGTGGATTGGTTGAAGAGCATGTGGCGGCCGGACTCGTTTTTTAAGAATGCCAAAGCAGTCACCTTTCAAACAATGACTATCCCCAATCACTACATGTGGTTGTACAAGGATAAAACTATTTTATACATGGTCAAGTAAGTCACAACATATTTGGTCCTTCAGTCCACATGAATACTGCTTTTTTAGGCTAACCTTAAAGTTGTCCTGCGTGATGAATTTTATGATCTATCCACATGACACACAAGAATGCAAATTGCAAATGGAAAGTCGTAAGTCACCCAAAACTTTTTGAATACGTTGCAGATGCAGATGTAAAAAATTGTTTGATTGTTTGTAGTTTCGCACACAACCGACGACATGATATTCCAATGGGATCCAGAAGTACCGCTTGTTGTCGACGAGAACATCGAACTACCACAACTCGCGCTGGTGAAGAATTACACAGCCGATTGCACTCAAGTCTATTCCACCGGAAACTTCACTTGCCTCGAAGTCTTGTTTGTTTTAAAACGACGCCTTGGTTATTACTTATTTCACACCTACATACCTACCTGCCTCATCGTCATCATGTCCGTAAGTACAACTTAAGACTTAAGACTAGCGCCAAGCGTTTAGGTGTATACACCTTCTCTATGATGGGATTGCGTGCCATCATGAACCGCTACAAAGGAAGCCTATACCTGAACGCTTGGCGCTAGGCTTAGTCTTAGTCATATTCCGATCAAGACTTAACTCCTCCAGTGGGTATCATTTTGGATTAAACCCGAAGCAGCGCCGGCTAGGGTCACTCTCGGTGTCACATCCCTGCTGACACTATCCACGCAGCACGCCAAGAGCCAGGCGGCACTGCCCCCAGTGTCTTACCTCAAAGCCGTCGACGCGTTCATGTCCACGTGCACCATTTTCGTATTCATGGCGCTGATGGAGTACTGCCTGGTGAACATCGTGCTGGGCGATCATGACATGGCCAAGAAGGACACCATCTTCGAGGTGGCCAAGGAGAATTCGCTGCTGCTTACCGGCGCGTCGAAAGCACCGCCCGCCGCCCCCGCCGCCGGCCCCACCGCTGCGCAAAAGGCGCGCAATCGCGCCATCAACATCGACCGCTTCTCACGCATTGGATTTCCCTTTCTATTCGCATTGCTGAATGCAATTTATTGGATCCTCTTTGCGGAATACATCTAATCTCAATATTTTCAACCACATAGGTGTTGTTACTACAATAGAGATTTCCAGCATCTTGTCAAAGAGAAATTCAAGATGGACTACGTAGGGCAAACATAAAAATTGGAAAGGTTATGTTAGCCGGCCAAGGCGGCCTATGTACTATGGTGAGC
>JARJDQ010006383.1:0-11417 GCA_030264215.1 Geostiba sp. GC000077 | reverse complement strand
TCGGCAATTGTCAGTTTAATCCTCTCAATTTAACAACATGCATTGTCAGAGCACACTATTCTATGCATATTTATTCGTCAAACAACCAGATAACGCAATATCGCATACAAAATGTAAGCAGTAAACATTTTTTCAATTTCATCTCTAGAACTATTGAGTATTGAACGTGTATCGGACTTTTCGTCTTGTTTTGATGTCTTCTATCACTCACCAAGCTCTGTAAAGTTTTTTTATTAACACCCTGTATAAACTGGGTTTTTTAATCAGATGAATGTGATTTCAAAGCGTAACACATTTCCAATTTGTTTGCGATGTTTTGATGGCGCAATGTCCATCGTGAAACTTATCGATCGACCGTTTTTTTTTCAAATGCTTTCCATTGTGTTGACACCTTACACCGGAACCCGTTAAATGGCAATCAATAGTTAACCACTCTGGTAGTAAGCTTTCAGTTCGAGTTTACAGTCCTGGGTTTTAGCACAACATCACAAAATGTGCCTTTGTTAAATATATCAAATGGCTTTAAAATGTGCAAAACATGTTTTTCTCTTTTTGCGTTCAAGGCACTCCAATTAGATTCGGATTTACTTTACATCAGTCGGGTGGGATGGAAAATGTACGCCGAACGCTTATGGGTGTATGTACTTTAAGTTTCTTTTGGTACTTTGTTCGCTAACATGACGTTCTCCATGTAATCCCTTGAAATACTCTTGAGTCTACTCTGAAAAGTTGGAGCAACTTTTTATAAAAGACACAGAACAAAACGCTTCACATTTTCTGAACGCGTGTTTCTTTGGATCTTGGATGTTCTTATTACCGAAGAGACGCTTATAAAGATGCTTTCTATTGTGACCATCTCAATAGAACGGAAGTGCTCTAAAACGCGTTCGCAAATTGGGTCAATTATTAAAATTACTCTTTGACCAACAAGTCCAACAAGTCCAACAACAAATGTCAATGCACAAATGATGTAACATTGCAACATAACAACCAACTGTCATTTATTATTACCAGCACAATGAGGCTTTGCTTAACTGCCTTAGCACATATCCACCGTTGAATCAATGTTCAATTGGTAGTACCACTACGATAATTACATTACTCATGCGATTGCAACATGTTTTTCCCAACGTAATTTTTTGCATTCCGTAAATAACTTGTTTGTGTGCTCTTTTCGGGTACTATTTAGGGTAGTGTGTAGCGTGTAGCTTGTGCAGTTTGAATAACTTGTAATTCCTGGTATTTTTACAACTTTCAGATTCAGATTAATCTTGCATTCCTTACCAATACCAACAACTTACCAATTAATACCGCTAATCTTAAGTTTAACCCATAACAAACAATGGAGGGGTATAAAAAGCCCAAAATCACTCTCAGCATGCTTAAAGGTAACGACGCCTGAAGTGGCTTTTAAATACATTTCAAAATATATACACATGCCATTTTTGGTTGATATTTTTGGACCTGGTTAGTCTTTTTTCCTCAGGTTGTTATTATGTCGGGTGATTGAACTTTGCGTGTTTGTAGGAAAACCAATAAATTCATCAGTGCCAAGCTTTCGCTTCAATGCGACGGCAGAAGAAATTGAGGAGCTCTACGCCACGGATGAGGAGCATGATGAGTTGTCCATTGACGCACCACCTAAAGGTGAGAATCATTTTCAGATAATCAAATCGTATTCGTCAAAATCATCAAATTTCCATTTGTTTCGTTGGTTTCCATTGTTTCGATTGTTGTCGCTGTTTTTTTGGCAGTTCACTAAATTTGACCGAACATTACGTTTTCGTTATCCGGTCCCGTCCACGACGGGCCGGCCAAATTCCGATAAATGCCTTCAAAAATCTTGCGCCGCATGAAGAAAATGCTCCATTATTTTTCAGCTGCCAGCGACGTGGAAAGCAGTCCATACAAGTCTAACAAGCTGGGCAAGCGCTCGACCAGCGTGGATGTTTCGAACGTCGATTTGTCACCCCCTTCAGACCCGTGGCGTTTTTTCAGCGACATCAAGGTGAACCCATCCGGTAACGTAACCATCCGCATGCAATTTACGCCAATTCTCGTTACCGTGCAGGGCAAAATAACCAAGAGTGTCGAGGGGAAAATCACCGAGTACAAGACCCGATCCAACGAAAGCGACGGCGCCTCACCGAAGCGCTCGTCGCGGGGCATCAAGGAAGGAATCAAAGAAGGGAAGGAATGTAAAGAGTTCGGCCCGAAGGACGCCAAGGAGGGTGCGCGCGAGACCAAGGAGGGCAGCAAGGAGAAGGAGTGCTCCAGTCTGTCGGATTCGGAGGAGCTGAGCGAAAGCAGCATTTCGAGAACATGTGGCATCGTCTCTACAACCGAAGGTAATGCATCAATATTCATGTGCGGGACGCCAACTGTAAGTGCGTGATGAATTATTAGGCGTAGAGATGTCCAGCGATGATGAGGGCACGACATCTCTGTCGGACAAGAAGGACGACCGAGACGCCAGTGCGAACGGATCGAAGAACAATCTCAAACAGAGCAAGAAGCGGAGCGTCGTGCTCGTGAGCAAAGATGGCAAGAAGGAGTGCAAAACGACGACGGCCTGCTTTTTCGAAGATCTGCAAAACATCAACATGGGCATTGAGGTGGAGCAGTCTGAGGTGGAGAGCGGTGTTGATGTTTTAGCACAAATAGGTACACATTGTCTATTCCCCATCCCCCGTGATGACTTTTTGAGTTCATGTCTTCCTGTGCTTTTTTTTTTTTGACTAGACAACATTGATGTAGATGTAGACCAGATAAATATCACACAAGTTGCGGGCGAGGACATTCGCAAGGGTTACTTTGAGCAGAACGCCACGGACGAGGCGACAATCTTCGCCCCGATGGGATTCGTGGACATGCGAGCGCCGCCGGAGCCAGAAACCATGTGGGAGTTCATCTGTCGCAACCGCATTGGCTGCTTTATTCTCTTCGCCCTCATCTCCTACATTGTACTTCCGTTGAGCACGTACATGAGTGGCTTTATTACCGGGAACATTTTGATGCTAGCCGCTGGATATGTATATGTGAAAGCGATCGAACTGGGCGCGCCGTTTCCGAATGAAGTGAACAACAATCGCGACGACCAACGACGGCCATTGCCCCTGAAGCAGGACGACTACGTTGAGATTCAAGCTGTGAAGGAGGAGCGGCCGACGTTGAAGTACCAAGGATGGGTGAACGAATATCCGGAGGTGTACGATCCATACACGTATCACATATCCCAGACGCAGAGCGTCTACTTGCGCTTGCAAGGCAACCTTTTCAAGATCAGCAACGCCAAGGGAAAGATTCCAAAAAGGGCTTCGTACAATGAGGCGGAGCATAAGATGAGCTTTACCAGACATCGAATTTACAATCTGCTTGGGGCGGAGGTTCTTTTGCTACCACTTGGATTGACTAAAATCAGGTGAGGACTCCAGACTCCGATCCGGTTTCTCCGCGATAACTTAAAATATTCTTACATTAAGAAACTTTTATAATTAAGATAGGCAAATGTGGTTTCTCCAACTATATAAGACCATCATTAGGATCTAGTTAGAGTTGGCATCGCGGTACGCAAGCGCGTTTCTAGGATTATGAGGCTAAAATAACATTTTCAATAACAAAACTAGAACATGATTTGTCCATAACTCATATCGGTAGAGCAGGAAAAACCTCAATAAGTTTGTGTAAGAATCATCATTCTACGACGTATGTATCGTGAGTTATATTAATGTAAAGGAACCAGCGCAACCAGGCACCAAAAATAGTGTTTTTTTGTTGGCCAGTGAATTAGGATATTGTGGAGAAACCGGACATTTAATCTGCATGTGTTCAAATTTGTTGCTTATGAGTTTTGCTTAACATTTTTAGGCATTGGAGTAAAAAATATCCAATTTGCATTGTCCTAAACAAAGACCAACTGTGTTATGACCACGCTGACAAGGACAAGGACAAAAAGAACTCGCCGGAAACGGATTTAGCCAAAGAACTGGCGTCCAGGGGATCTTCGATTATCACTTCGGAATCGTCGGGAACGCAAATATTTAGCAAATTGATAGAGGAATCGGTGGCGGATAACGATGACAATCTCTTCGATGATTTCGCCAAGGAAGATGATGAGCTGCAAGCTGTCACCACAGCGTCCGCCGATGAGTTTTCTATTCAGAACGATGATGAGATGGTTGACGATGAAGTGTCCTTTTTTGACACGCCCGAGACGATCGATCCGCAAATGGACTTGCAGTTTCTGCACGATCCAGTCGATCAGACGTGCATTTATATTTTTGCGCGGACCGATCGTGAGAAGGAGCACTGGTTTCGTCGCTTTAAACGCGCCACGCATCGCCTGGGGCAAATTGATTGCACGGGAAATCAGGATTCGGCCAGCGATATCGTCAAGGACGACGCCAACTATTATACGAAATACTTAAAAATAATGTCGCCGATTCTCACTCCAATCGAGTCCGGCGGTACGTACAGCATGTTCATGACATATTACATGAATGGCGCCTCGGCGAGGACGTCAGACGCCTCACTTCGTGCGAGGCGGTCACGGCAACTGTTGGACATGGAGGATTGCACCATGGGCACACCGAATTTGGACCTGCAGTGGCTTAACACGATGATCTTTCGCATGGTGTTCGACTTCCATCAGAGCGATCAGGTGATCAAGATGATTCAGGATCGTATCGCTCGCAAACTGGCCGCCATCAAGCTGCCGATCTTCATCGAATCATTGCGCATGACCGAATTGACCTTTGGCAACTTTGCGCCGAAGGTGTGCAAAATTGGCAAGCCCTATCTGGATGATTGGGGCCTGTGGATGGACTTCGATCTCAGCTACGAAGGCTCGGTTATTATCATGGTGCTCACCAAGCTGAATCTGCTCAAGCTCAAGCAACAGGGCGAATCGCTGCGAAATGGCACCGAATCGCCAACGGCCACCAGCTCCAATGCGCATGCCAAATCCGCGATCTACCATTCCGATGTGGAGGACACGGCGGAGAGCTCCTCCGATGATGAGCGGCCCCGAATTGTGGCGTCGACGCCACTGGACGACGCAGGATTTCCGATCTCGGGGCTCGGCGGCGTCAGCAAGCAGAACAAGAAGTTCATGACGATGGTGGACAGATTTGCCGAGTCGCGTTTCTTTCAGCGTGCCGCGGAGAACAAGTACATTAAGAAGGCCATCGAAGGAGTGTCGAATACGGACGTTGGATTGAAACTGGAACTGAAGGCGCTGAAAGGCTGTCTGGTGGTGAACGTCCCGCCACCGCCATCGGATCGCATCTGGTTTGGTTTTCGATCTGTACCAATGCCCAAGCTGCAACTGACTGCGCATCCAGTCGTCGGTGAGAAAAATTGGAACTTCAACAAAGTGAGCACCTGGATTGAGAAGCGCGTTTATAAAGAATTTTTGGTAGGTTTTGATGTTGGGTATACAACATTGTACCTTTTAGAGCAGCAAACAGAAACGCAGTTAGTATGTATTTGCTTTTCTTTTCATTTCCAGAAAGTTTTATTATTACCTAACATGGAAGACATCTTAGTACCAGGAATGGATCCTCGTCTCCCAGAGTAAGACCCGGATGTGCAACAAACCGAAACGAAACCAAAAAAGTCTAAGTGCAAAGATTAAAAATGAGGGTAAAGATTTCAACTACTAAAGACACATACAAAACTAGTAAATGACCTAAGTATATTTAATGTGATTCTTAGTAGATAAGGTATCTCTCGCATAAAATATCGTTTACTAACGAGTGTTGATATGGGGAGGAATAATTCCAGATCATGCAAGTCCAGCAAATTACTTTTATTCTCCAGAATATTGCGTTTTCCAATTGGATTTACTTTCCGCATTAATACACTTCGGTTACTTCCACATTTTCTTGAAAATGTTCTTCCAATTTTACTTCTTTCTCTTTCTATATTGCGATTAAATTTGATAAAAGAACAGTTCTACATTAATGTTTATATCGTTTGTTAATTTACATTTACAACATATATTTGTTTGAATCATGAAAATTCGAATGAAAATTCGATGAATGTGTGTAGACGCGTGGGCTTAGCATGCGATTTAGTATTATGGAGTAATTGTTAACTGTGACGCTGCTACCTACCGTAAAACATATGTGGCATCGCCTTAAGGCCGCTGCGCAACAGCCCATGAACGAGAAGTCAACTCTAGCTTTCGATTGACTGAATGTCAAAATTTTCTGACGCGAAATCAATTCTGGCTTTCGATTAGCTGATTGTTAGAAAATTTTGACATTCAGCCAATCGCATATCAGAATTCACTATTCGTTCTCGTTCACGGGTTGTTGTGCAGCGTGCTTTACACGTTTCACTTTGTTGCTGTCGTTCTCAATGTGATTCAATGTATTACCTCGTTTTTGAGCAATCAAGGACAGATATACGCGATTAGCAATAGTGTTCACGCATTTGCATAAAATGTTTATACTTTTTGCTGTCTGAAATGCAAAGCGTGAAGCTTTCCTCGTGAAACCCAAGCAATTCGTTTGCATTTGCTATCATTTTACATGAAGTTGTGGACATTTTTGCCAAGATTGAGAGACTTACCAGTAGTGGCCATTTGAGGTAAACGACAGGATGCTGCGAATGCGAAATCGCAGACCCAAAGGCCTCTCACAACGTGAAACGAATACATTCAAAGTCGACTAATCAGGCTTTAAATCGACTGAAATTAAGCAAAAAAAACTTATGACATGAATTTTCGACTAAATCGTGGAAGGAAGGGGATGTTATATACATGTATTTTCATGTAGGGTAGTAGTAACTTTGGGTATTCCATGAATGTGATAGGTAGATGTAGTTTTTATGAAACTGATGTGCAAAACAATGCGAATAAAACCTAACATAATTTCCAATCTGACCAAACGAAGATTTTCAATGTGAAATCGGACTATGTGAGCTTGTGAGCTATCAAATCAGCTGTTAATCGTTTTGGGGGGCAATAAAATACAACGAGCCCTATATGAATAAATTGAAATAAGTACATATTTCGAAATGAACACTGAACTAAACGATAAGTAATTTATTACAGAACTTGTATAAAAGATTATAATGAAACAAAGCAAAAAAAAAAGGAAAACAGCAACATGGTATATCATTTTGTACGTGGCGGTTATTATTAGATATTAGTTTGTGATTGAATACTGATTCCATTTATGTTGCGTCTGAAAGAACTATATGTTTAAATATGTAGGATTAGAAACAAGGTATTGTTGATGGCAGTCTCTGGAAATACGGTTTTACTTTGCAGCATTGTATGTTGCGAATTGTTTAGTAAATTTGTTTACTTGTGTTTCTTCGACTTCCTTTGCACCTTGGCCCGTAGATCCTTGATTGTCGCGCGGAGGACCTGCAGATCAGTGAGAGCTTTCTGCACCAAGCGACCTTCGGGTGTGCCTTTCGGCTCATAGATTAAATGGCCGATCGCTCCCTTGAGAATCGCCTCGCTTTCTATGAGCTGGCGCAAATACTCGTCTAGTGTGACCCGCGAGGTATTGTATTGCTGCTTTCCAAGGAGGACTAGCGCATTGTGGAGCTCATACTGCGCAATTCCTTAAAATGGGACAAATAAATATGAGTACATAAAGTTTTTTTGGGAATCGGGGGATGAAGTACCTTGATGTCTAGATATTCCCGGCTCCAAAACATTCAGTACGGTGGAGAGTTCTTTACACAACGTGATCTTTTCTAATGTTGAAGTGATATCCGGCTCCTGACTTAGAAGCGTGATAATTTTCTGCTTTATTTCGATTATGAGGCCGTGCTGGCCATGCAACGTACGTTGCAGTGTTTTTAGTAGAAGTTTAGCGTCCTGTAGGGTGCCAGACTCGAGGACAGTTTGTACTCTGTCCTTTGCAATGGCTAGCGCTGTGTTGATCATGTGATTATTGAATTGTTTGCTGCACGCTGAACATTGCCACTGTTTCTCCTTGAAGATCATGGTGGCTTGCTTGCATTGAGGGCAGATTAAGCTGCTCAAACCGGTGTTCAACTCCGTCGGGTCTACGCATCGTCTGCAGACGCAGGTGAAATATTTCCCTTCTTGCAGGTGCTTCTGTCTGTCCATATTTCCTTGCAGGCCATTCGTGTAGCAGAATGAAATCGTGTCGCCTTCGTTGATGGGCAGGGATGCTCGCACCGTCATCAGAAAGTCATCGTCCACGCTCAGGTGCGTATTACTCAGGCAGTCATGCGCCATGAGGGCCGGCTTCAGATACAATCCTCGGAGGCAGTCCTCGGGTCCTTGGAAACGCTGATTCGGCCGCACTTCGAAGCAGTTCACATCCAATACGCCGCAGATTGTTTGCAAAACATCGCCATCCATTTTCAAATCGTGAGTTATATGCCTGTCGCGTAGAGGCTTTTCCACCTGGTCCCTGTGCAAGTTGTAGATGTAGGTACCGCGGCGTTCATTCAGATGCGATTCTAGCGCAATCATCTTTTCCCAGGAGGCATGATCGTAAAATTTCATCAGGAGACATCTCAGCGGCATTGCAATCTGCGGATTTTCGCAGAGAAACTTAAACGTTAAGCCCTTGACATCTTCAGAGATTTGTTTCATAGGGCCGCACTCTTCTTTGTGCAGGGTACCACTGCATTGTCCACATATGGGTGCCAAACCACACTCTGAGCACGGCGGCGGTGTGCGCGTATAAATCCTCGTGGCACATTTGAAGCAAATTGGAAAGGCAGATATTTGACTGCCTAATACTCGGGGCCTTTCTTTCATTATTATCTCACCTTGTTTAATATTACGAGAAGCAGTTAGGTACCTGCAATACAACAGATTTTATATTACGGCTGATAAAAATGAATTGGGAAGGATTATATTTACCGCCCGAGAGTCTCGTTCGATGATATATTGTAAATCGATTCCATGTCAATGAAAATTACGTACGAATAGCAACACAATCTTTCTGATTCTTGTTTGAGCGACTGTTTAGGTATCAAATTAAAAACCGCACTACTTTACATCAGTTCGTTTCTGGTTTGCAACCCATGCACAACTTGGCGTCTTGATATTAATAGCACTTTAAAAATAAATGTATGTGCATGACTGCATGATGCGCTTATTGGAAAGGTTATGTCAGCCGGCCAAGGCGGCCTAGGTACTATGTTGAGCAAGCAAACAGGCGTGAGTTAATCTTTAAGCAGGTAAAAACTGGTTTACTATTGTCTCGGTCAATATTCACAGTATCGATACAAGTTAGTAACAAATTCATAGAAAATGCAGATCCGTTGGGCTTAAAATATGGTGCCACTTTGCCAGTACACCATAGTACAAGAGATACCAGCAGTCAAAGGCACTTGGGTGGGGGAATCAGCTGTTTTGGAAATCTCTATTGTCCTTTTACTGTTTTGTACTTTTCTCTATTTTCAGTTGCATATGCGTTAAAGTGATTCATTATCACTATTATCCTTAGTGAAGTGTAGCTACATCTACAGCCCAAAATCAACTTTGAAAAGTTTACGATTTTTTCGATATTTTTTGTCATTACGAGGCTGAAAATCATTGATATTTCACGAACGCATTTTAAAGTTTCCCACAGATTCTGATAGCCAAGAATATACTCTGCATAACATACCGGGTCATACTGGGTGTCAGGAGGCATGGGGGTTACGTAATCGTTTTAAAAATGTAAATGGCAACACCGTGAATTTATTGGTGCGTTCTCCAATAAGCTCGGAGACCTCTGACACCTCAATTGCGTTCTCCAAAACGAAATTGTTCTTTCTATTTTCTTCTGATCACATTCACAAAACGGCAACCGCACAACAGCCTCTCAGAGCTGCCATTACGCATCTTTCTTTCCATTTCTACCATTATTAGGGATTAGTGTTCCTCTGGGTATCCGTAGCGAGCGCACCACCAAAGGAGCAGGTACCGCATTTTATTGCTATGCAAATGTTTGATAAAAATAACAATAAATACTTTTTTTAAATATCATGTTCATCTAGGAAATTATAAAATGAATGAAAATGGTGTAAAATTCGACTATAATCGGTGAAAATTACAAAAAGAGTCGCACTGCGCCGACTTAAATTTTGGTGGTGGCGGCGGCGACAACATTTCGACCCGGCGGCATGAGAGGGTGAGGGTCAATTTTAGATAATTACACCATTACACGGATCTAACATTTCCCGTTGGGCGAGGGGGTCACGGAGAACCCTTGGTCTATCAACCCCCTGGTCTAACAACCTCCCTGGTCTATCAACCCCCTGGTTTAACAACCCCCCTGACTCCCTGTGGGAGGATTATTTCCAGCTGGCCCCCACGGAGAACCCCTGAGGTCTATCAACCCCCCCGTCTAACAACCCCCTGGCTCCCTCTGGGAGGATTATTTCCAGTTGCCGCCCACTGAGAACCCCTGGTCTATCAACTCCCTAGTTCCAGCTTGGACAATTCGTTATGGTTCGGCTTAATCAACCCCCTGGTTATGCTTACATATTTTTTTTACAATTCACATGAAGATACTGTGCATAATATTCAAAATACTGAACAATTCATATTTTAATGCTGAACGCTTTATACTGAACAAAATGTATTTAAATACTGAACATTTATTATTTTTTCACTGTGCAACTAATTAATTTTAAAAACCTCAAAAATACTGAACACAACCGAATATAAAACTGTGCGATTATATGCGAGCCATTTGGAAGTACATTTGCGGATTCTGATTGGCAAGAAGACGCTCTTTAAGATGCACCCCATCTGAGAAGGGAGCCTGGAAGTGCCTTAAAATCAAATTTTAACATTTTCCGATTTATTTCTATATATTGCTTCATATTTCCCGAATGCGAACTCTTTCTTTAAGTATCTTTACCGATTCTGATAGGCAAGAAGACGCTCTTCAAGATGCACTAGGTCCCAACCCCGTCAGGGAAGTCTAGGGAAGTACCTCAAAAATACATGATAAAATGTTGATAAATGTTTTCAGTCTCTTGACGACATGCGACGGAAAATCTTTCATATTCTCCGAACGCGTGTTCCTTTTTTAACTCTCTTTGCTGATTCGGATAGCCAAGAAGATGTTCTTCAAGATACACTGGGTCCCAACCCCCGCAGGGATAGGGAAGTGCCTCAAAAATACATTCTAAAATGATGATACTTTTTTCATTTTGAGGACATGCGACCTAAAATGCTCATATAGTCCGAACGCGGGTTCCTTTTTAACTTTCTTTGCTGATTCGGAGAGCCAAGAAGACGCTCTTTATGATGCAGCCCGTCCCAACCCAATCAGGACCCCGGAAGTGCCTTAAAATCATATTTGAAACATTTCCGATTTATTTTTATATTTTGCTTTATATTTCCAGAATGCCTACCCTTTCTTTAAGTATCTTTGCGGATTCCGATAGGCAAGAAGACCCTCTTTAAAATGCACCCC
>JARJDQ010006372.1:0-17060 GCA_030264215.1 Geostiba sp. GC000077 | reverse complement strand
TATTAATAATTCTAATTAGATGCTATTGAAAAGAAAACGGACTTTGCAGATGTGATCAATTTTTACAAGAGCTGCTATGCAAGGAAACAGAATTTTGTTATTATGCATATTTGTAACCTAAAAATCGTATTAACTTTGATGACCGCGTGAGACCAAACGAAAACAGAGGTAGAACTTTTTTGTATTAAGATTTTCTACTTAGAATTAATCAATGAATCGCGTGTAGATTATCCACCAATTCATTTACACCCTGTATAGATCTAGATCTAGAAAAGTTTCGACCAAAAATTTCGAGCAAATTTAATAAGTGTTTCAAATCACTGCAGTGCAAGTATAAACGAAATAAAATAACAGCATAAAGATATCCGCAAGCCTGCCGCGTAGCTCTTAGCCAATTATTGAAAGCAAAGACACGCCCGACAATTTATTTACGTATCGCGCATCCTAGCGCCTTGCTCCTTGCTCTTTCCACCGTCCTGCCCCAAGACCCCCAAGTTGTTTGGCTGGCCTGTTATGACGAGGCGCTTGTGCTTTTGTAAACCCCGGCTTGCTTGCGTGCCGCGCTTTAAGTAAATGAAAAACTATAAAATTTATAAAAGTAATATATCCTTTCTAGTCGGACGCTTTTCTTCGTCGCCAGCCGAAATAAATGTATTCGGAAACGAAGCACGCAGCACAGCACAGCGCGAAGCTTGAGTTTTGTTGTCCGGAAGCGTTTTACTTTACTCGTTCGTTTTTTGTCAACTGCACAAGCAAGCCTCTGCTGATGAAATGAAACGAAAGCGCTTCGCCGAAGACGAAGCCAAAACTAAATTGCTCACTTGCCTCCGCGAGGCCCTGGGGCCGCGCTCGATGCTTCGATAATATAAAGAGTATAAAGTTTACTTCGCGAAGACCGAAGAGTGCGCGTGTGTGTGACGTCCTGGGCGCCGCCGCCATATGTATAGTTTTATCGAAACATTCGAAACGAAAAGGAGTGGAAAGTTTGAGCGCTTTTGAGCGCTTTTGAGCGACGTTTTACTTTTACAGTTTTTCAATAAATAAATTTAGTTAACTCAACTCCACAACTCCACAGAAGTCTTAAAAGCGTAAAAGCCAATCCGTAGCATATAAAAGTAAAAACAACAAATGCTAAATGAACCGAAATTGTTTGAAGATTACAAAACTCATCTAAACTCTTGGATACTCTGGATTTTATTGATCTATATTTGGGAATTCGGGGATTCTTATTCTAATCATTACAATTCCACCTTGGAACACATTTTATTTGCTTCCTTCGCCTTTTTGCCTTCGCGAATGGAAATATGCAATCAACAAGGACAACATAAACGAACAAGTATATGACTATATATCCGGGAAGGTAGTGTGGTAGAGCGCGCTGAAACGAGCAAACTCATTCTCATCCGTAGTCAAGTCATCTTCATTTCGGCTCGGAGAGTGCTCGCGGGCGAACGCGAAACAATTTTCGGATAAAAATATTCATAGCCCCGTCGATGGGTTGATAGGTTCAGGTTCGGCTTGGAGCCGGCGCATAACTTATTGAAAGCATTTTTCTTCGAGCGTTCGAGACGTCGAGTCCTTGCAACAAATTTATGCCAAAACATTTTTAGATCTTACTGCACACCACGCGCTGCTGAATACACGCACATACAATATGAAAGATAAATAATAATCAGCACGATAGCATGTTAACTTTCATGCGGCGTTCAAATTCTGAATAAATTAGAATTGTTCACCAAGTAATTTATTTGACTTGTGACACAACCTAACTTACGCACACCATACAAGAAAATGTCGAATTTTGATTTTGAACATTGAATGATTGAATCTCTGGTTTCCTCTTGTTTACAACATACAGTGAACGATTAAGTATTTATTAAGCTCATTTGGAAGTCCTCGCATGTTTGGATGTTATTATTCCGTGCAGTCTGGTTTTTGCGCCGTTCCTCATTTATTAGTTAGACTTCAGTTGCACAAATCATATAATACCCACACGTCGCGCATTCGCCTCGTTCGCTCGTACATATAAGTTGATTAAATTTCGTCCGTCTGCTTCTTCCAGAAAGTTTGCCCAGCTGATTTCACCACAGACGTGAGCCCTCCAGGAAAAAAAAGAGTGGAGACGTGAGAATGTGTTACATGGGAGATAAAAACGGAAACGGGAACAACACATGCATGTCCAAGGATAGTAAAAATGCATCTTGCAGAACTCCAAACGTTTGCATGAGACAAGATACATGTGTTTACAAGGCTAAGAAAGTTAAAGGCATGAAAATATTATGCACACTGTTCAGGGCAGCATTGGTTAATTGCCCAATGCAGATGTTGGAGCCAGAGTGTTGGTGAGAGTTGAGAAGGTCGAGCTGTTTGGAGGCAGAATGGAGGGCCACACCCAACGTCAGCGCCAACGCGCCAACTCGACCAGTTCACCGCGCAGCCACGAAAACATGGAAGAACAAGTTTGACAAGGACGCCTGCTTGTTGCCCTCACACTCCATGACTCCACGACGCGTGGCTTCGATTCCACAATCCAGAATCCACTTTGCGTTCGTCCGCAGTCCGCAGCGCAGGGGGGGCACACCCGCCAAGGCCCAAGGCAGGTAACGAAGGAGCGAAGGACTGAAGGACACACAATCGTGGCGAATAGGAGTGTAAAATCCAAGCAGTCCGTGCACCTTTTTGGGTATGCAGGGGCTCTAGAATACTAGAATTTCTAGCGTCTACTTTGCAAATAATAGGGCGAGCTGAGCGGAATAATCAACGAATGGTGTGACATTTGCTCTCCCAGGAGTCCGGGACAGTCACTCTGATCGGTTAACTGTCCCTGGTTGAGTCCGTCTTGTTGATTTTATAAGCGCCACATTTGTACCCGCATTGGGTAGTACTAGTAGTTGGAGTTGGACCGGTAGGAGTTTCGAGGAGACGCGACGACCGGCAAGCGAATTAGCTGATTATATCCGACCTCAAGTTAATACCCTAGCGCGGAACTGGGAACTGGGAACTGCGGGAACTGAAACTGGAGTTGGAAAGTCTCGAAGCACCCACAGCCACTGGGAGTCGGGAGTCCGTAATATCCCCTGGCAAATGAAGACACCGTATGTGAGGACGACGCCGATCCCGACAAGGTATATTAGTTCGAAAATTTGCTAAAACGCAATCGCGCTATGAAACTATAGAATTCTCGCAGGTCGAGGCCGAGAGCAGCAGTTGGTTCTGTGGAACTGGAAGATGTGTTCGTGCGGTTCTGCGGTGATTCCGCCCGCGGGCAGATCTTGCGCATCCTTAATAGCCCCTCTGAACTCACCGGTGTCACTGCGACTATTATGCACTCTCCGTGGCGCATATCGCTTAATTTATCTCCTGGCTGGCTCTAGCTGGCTCTTGGCTGCCCAGCTAATCCCGGCCCCCGGGGCCCCAAACGCGGAATGCATTAAACAGTTTAAAGTTTACGAGCGAAAATCGCATATTCGCCCGGCACTCCGCCGAATTGCTCGCCCTTTTGCCCAGCCAAGCGCGGCAGAGTCATAGTTCCGCATAACAACTATATTTTTCATGCGATGTTATATATTCCAGCGCGCTGCACGCGCGGCGCATTGAAACAGATATATCAAGAAAAGTTTTATACGAGTGCCGTTTTCTAATTTGCGCGCGCTATATCATCCCACGGTGTTGATATTTTTTACGCGCGGAGCGTTTTATTCCCCTACTTCGCAGTTAGTTAATTGATCCCGTGTCGCTGGGACGATCGTCTCTTTAAGGCCAAAACCTGGCCAACGCTTCAACTTTGCACGACAGCAGTAATTAATCTTGCTGAGTCTTAACTCCAGAGCAGCAAAACTTTGCTTAAATTATTCAAGTTAATTTTAATCTGGACGCTCTCGGTGCGCTGTTCAGGATCAAAAGTTTTAAAATAGCTTCAACATTTATTTTAAATAAGGCTTAAAAAACAGAGGCAACGCTGACACAATAAATTAGATAAGTGCGTTGGGCGAGTTCCAGGAAAAACAGAAAACAATCCTGCAATCCTTTCCAATCCAGTTAAGTAAAGAGCATTCCAGTCTTCCATGTGCCACAGTCGTGTGGGTTGAGGCACTCATAATAAATTCAATTAGAAAATGGACTTAGCGAAACTCCAGTTCCAAGCTTCAATAGACGCCACGCCATACAGAGGATGTGTGAGCAAGTGCTGCGGAACCTTAAGGTGGTTGTAAAAAGACTGACTTCTGGAAGCTCCTGTAGCTCGCATGTGTAATATGTAGGACTAGTTGGTTTTCTTGACGGAATTGCATCAGTAAAACTGTTTGTGTTTGCGCACAGGCTGCAGTGGTAGCCGCGGAATGGCAGCAACTCCCTGCAAAAATGCGTCTCAGCACTTCGCAGAGGTCGCCCAACCTTTCTGTAGACTGGAATAACGCTGGAAATAAAATCGAGGTCGGGAGCTGCATACACATCGCTAATTTTCCACGCCGCCCCGAAAATGTCAGCGCCAGCGAGCAAACCTCCCGTATTCCGGAAATACGAGACGGCCAATATAATAACTCTAGCAAGTCTAGCTGATACCCTTGTTCTGTTGTAGCTGCGACGAGATATGAAAAGAATGTTATGACTGACTGGGCGCGCGTTTTAATAGGAAACCCTTTCCACCGGGCCGAAATGAAAGAAGTCATCAACCTGCCCGTAGCGCGGGCGCGGCTAAAGAAGGGTAAAAAGCGGACTTTATAAGACTATATAACCGAAATATTGCACCCGGTTGGAAAAGGCCGGAGGTCGGAGGTCCATCCACGTGGAAGTGAATTATAGGCGCCTGAGTTCTGGGTTCTGGTCATTTCACCTTTTGCATTTGCGCGTTTAGAGGCCTTTTCCCAGGGACCAGCCCAGCGGTCAAAACAATTTCGAGGTCCCGAGAGCTCATCCTACCGCCCGCACCCCGCGCCCGCGCCCGTGCCGTTGATATTGGCACGCGGGACGAGTTATGAGCCGGCTCCCCCGAGGGCGGCACGCACGTATATGGTTTATGTCTATTTGCGCGCTCATAACCGACAAATGAGTACATCACAGCGATGTTGCCACACGCGGACAGCGTATACGTAGGCGTAGGTAGATGTTACAACGCTACAAGGCCTAAACAAAATGGAAAATATTTATCCTCCCTCGACGCAGCCAGCAAGATTGAAACGATGCTGAAGGCCTGAAGCCTGACATTTGATACATAACGCTGCGAGCAAATTACCTTGCGTGTCTGTAATGCGAGGCGATCGTCGCAATAACCCGCACTTCAACCTCACATCGAGAGAATATTGACAATATTTGCATAGAATATGTGTGTGAATCTGTGAACGCCTCGGATTGCTACGCCAAGCATCAAGTACTATATGCAGCACATATTCTAAATCTAATTATGTTCCAACGCTCCAACGCTCCAACACTGAAAGGATCCAACTTTTCAATGCCTAACAAAATGTCTCGTTAAATTTTCTAATTGAAATTATTAGCTAAGAACCCTATTAAGAACTGTGGAGTTATGAACGGCATATCTATAAAGTGCGAGATGTCTTTGCGCGCCTTTTTAATTAGCAAATTGGTGCGCGCAGTGTGCAGCAGGTATGCAGGCTGGAATGAAATTGTGCCAATAAAGAAATACGCAATAAACGAATTATGCTGCTGCTGGCTGCTGACGTGATGAACACGCGGCGCAAAGTAGTTTTTCGTCTCTGGTCTCTGCATCTCGATTCTCCTCGCTTTGACGCATAAAGTTGGCGCAACCGATTTGGCATTTTCTTGTCGGTTACCATTCCTAAGCTGAGGGCATACCGTGCATTATGAGCTTGTGAATGCGATATGTAAAAATGTTAATGTTCCTTTGCGTATGTCGCAGCAATTTGCACGACGAAATTTTGCCAGCTTAGTATAGAACATAAATTCCGCTGTGAATTCTTGCAGTGGAAGTCCTGTACCCTGTAGTTGTATAGTCATATACTGCTGTTGAATGTCAAACGACTAAACTTTACCCAGTGCGTTCGTTATCGCGAGACATCTTGAACATTAAAAAGGTAGTGTTGCAAAATATGCACAGGTACACTTCAAAGAAAAATGCTCGGCAGTCTGATACTTTTGTTGGCAACAGGCCACAGCTAGGGCGCCAGCCGCCAGCGGATATACGTAATACATCCGGAATGAACTATCCAACTATAATTTAAAACCACCTGAACAATGCTCACCTGCGGAGTTGCTCATTATGATTCTTGCGAAATTCTCAGAAAATTAATTATGACTATATAAGTATGCCTATATGACATGATGGAATAAATGTTTAGAAATGAGGTTCAAGGGCTTTGAAGAGTTGTGAACTTTTTGAAGCTTGTGCTAAGCAGTAAGTTTATTGGTGACGTCCCTATAGTATATGCCCCGACATCATTGACATCGACGATCATAAAACCGACCATTATCGATGTTTAAACGACCGCCCCACGTATAAGCGAAAAGACTCGGTGTTCGAAGAGATGAGGAAGCAAGTGCTAAGCGTGTCACTAGTACTGATATTAAATATCTAGGGTTTAATAGGTTCACTTCAGTTTCAAGTATCAACAATCAATAAAAATATGTATCTACCAAGGAACCAAGGTCTTGCATCAGATGATTAACTTTGTGTTGTAACAGAGTTATTGGAATACATATAGAATATAATAAACAAAAATAGAATATTGGTATCATGATGATGTTTGCGCAAGGTCCAAGTTAATCGCGTAACTGTATAAATATAATTTCGGTTGAAAGGAGGGCAGCTACGCTTGTGCTCATGTGCTGGGTGCTGCTATCCCTACTTGTGGACCAGAACAGCGGGGTGTGAGCTGAGACTGCGCACTGGGTGCGCGCTCAAGGTGGCCATCAAGGCTCTGCCATCCCAGTGCCACGCAAGCACTTTGAATGGCCGCATAACACGCACGCGATCCCAAACCCGAACTGACCCGAAAATCACATCAGGGTTCAAAAAGTTCAAAGAATCCATCAGCTGAGTATTTAGAAAGAAACGTCACTTACCCAGAGGTGTGTTGATTGTTGCAGATTTCACATCTCTACAAGGGAGATGATCAGGTCCAAGCCGACACACGTGGAGAGGATGGCGAGACGGAGCAGGAGCACACAGGGGGGTGGTTTTCCTCCACGGCGGCGCGCAGATGGGAGAGGAGCGCGTCGCGAGGCGCCCCGACGCACTGCGCCGGCCGGCGGGCGGGCGGGCGTCCCCCCCAGCCGCCTGTGTGCAGGCACAGGATGCACACGCGGCGGCGGCGGCATTTTCGCGAGAGGAACACACGCGTGTGTACACGACGCGAGACACCGCGACGCAAGAGGCGACGCACACACCTAGCGCACGCGGCGGCGGCGAACACCGCGCCGCGAACACGGCGCAAATCGGCACACGCACACACTCGCATCACCTGCAACAATTAACAAAGATTAGTATAATAAAAACGTTACGATGCCGCCCTTTTCCACCCTTCCCTCATCCCACATGGACTGCAGCCACCCAGTTCCAGCAATATGCACTGTGAAGGCTAAAAAAGGAATTCTTCCAAGAAGCAGTTGCTTAACAGCTTAACTCAGTCATTGTTGAGTCGCCCCTGATTGGTCAATGTTTAGCTCTTTCTTGTAATTACACTCTTTATTCTTGTGCCTCTTGCGCCTTGTGCCCGGCATCCACTTTATGGCAAAACTTTAACTTCAACTAGTCGTCCTTGTTTTACGACCGCTTGTTTTACATGCGCATTAATTTGTTCAATTCGAGTCATAAATTTACTGCTTATTTACCTATTAATTTACTTTACTGAACGACTGAAGTTTCGTTTAATCCGCGATCACTTTGCGATAAAGTTCACAGCATCGAGAGTGATTGAGCGGAAGCCTAATTGCACTCGATATTATGATTAATCGCATAGCTTGCATAACCACTATAAGACTTAAGTCTTAAGATTTCACTTGTGAGTTGTGAAGTTGTGAAGTTGCGAATTCCTTTCTCTTATTCGGTTTTATCCGCCATGTCAAATAAATCAGTGAGTAAATTTTCCGCAGCGTCAATGAGCCGTGATCAATTCGCAGCGGTGGCAATTTGTTCAACTTGAGCGCGCTGCAGCATCTGCGCAATTTTGACTTTTAGAATTTCAGAATTTTACGTTTGCAGCACTCTTAGCATATATCGATTCCGGGTGTGATCGCCGACGATAAAGTTTGTATTGCGCAAACGTTAACTTCGCACAGTTCGCACTAACTGTGAAATGCGTTTGCCTTTTGGTGGCAGCGCACATGCACACAGAGATCGCATGAGCGAATCTAAACTCTTTCCATTTGGCTTCCATTTGGCTAACGGTCGAAGATAAAACGCGCAACTGCCTCGGCCTCACAGCGAAATGCTAGAAAAGTGTTTGAAGTGGCCGATGATGCATGACCGGAGAAAACTCTCCCGAATCCGAGTGTGAAAAGTGATGACGAAATTGCCTACAGCTTACCGCACATATTGATTTTTGCAATAAAGATAACGATTGAGGAAGATTTTAAATTTTAGTTTTTGCTTGCCCGTTGCCCAAGCGCCAGACAATTCTGATCCCAAAGGTAGATAGACAACGGAAAACGTAGCATCGTAAAGATAGCAGAAAGGATTAGTCTCGATTAGACGTGATAAACGTGATGCGCGTCGAGCGCAATCTTTAAAACCTGGAGCCCGGAGCTGGTGTGCCATGTCAAGCAACGAAACAGCATAATCGACGTCTACATTGCTTTACATCGCAAACAACGAAATAAAAACCTCCGGCGACATTCGAATTGCTGTCGTGCTCTCCCGAAAGTTGTAAACCAAAACGGTGCGCATTCGCGATAACAACACAAATTTCGAACATTCGAACCAATAATGGTTAACGTCGCGCATGTGCCAATTGAGTGGATGGAAGAGTTTCCTTCTACAAAGCTGCAGGCGTGCACAGCAGGAAGAACGGAATGCGCGTTTGCTTCCATTGCTTCCACATGAGTTCGATTTATTGTTTTATCGAAGTCGAACTTATAGTGTTTGCCTCAGGCAACTATTTTGCTCTCTGCCAAGAACTGGCGGAGATAACAAGCCCCTGGCAGCCCTGGCGCAATGAAAATGCAACGCGCCCAGAATACATTGTACGTGCTGGATTCTGGGATGTATAAAGCCAAGAGAAGTAAAATTTATATTTTGCGCAAAATATGAGCAAACTTGGAAGGTTGGGAAGGATTAAGCTCGTAGAGCGCTGCGCAACGAATGAAATGTCGCGTTGTAAAAATGCGAAATAAATTTTTAATAGAAATAAATAAATCTGCAGTGGAGCAAACAAATTTAGCAAATTTCCACAAGCGTCGAGTGCAAAAGTGCAGAGTGGCAGGCGGAAAGAAATAATAGCGAAGAGCTTTGGAAGCGTAAAGTGAAGAAGTCGTAAAGTTAATTAACTATCCCGCGTGGCGCTGGCGTCGCGAAACGTGCCCCGCGAAACATAACTCGTCGGACATGTTCACTTGTTCACAAGACACAATTCGATAACATTGCAAGACAAGCTAATCACAGTTGAAAATATGATACCTTAATTGCTGGAGTGCTGACGCTTGGGGTTTCGGTTGAGAAACTTGACGCGAGCGCCCTCTGGGAGCGTCTTAAAGCTGAGACCGCAGGCCGGCACGACTTTTGACTTTGTGTGCGCCCCCGTCGGCCTCGGGCCCAACTTTGTGAGTGACTCTCCGAGCCACCGTCGCGGGGGGCGGCTTGCAATTGCAACTGTGTGCAGACTGCAACAGCACAACTTGCAGCGGGAATCGTCAAGTTTGTACTTACAGATGCCGGGAGTGTCAGCCGAGTATTCACTCGGGCGTTGGTAGCCGACTTTATAACCCCCGAAGCTACCCCGTTCATTTTACAAGTTTTAGTATGTACCGCTTTTCGTGTGCTGTGCGGGTGCTCTCCACTAAAACTCTCCACCGCCACGCAGATAGCGCCTGTGCTCCTCCTGTGGTGGAGGCGCCATTGCATGATTTGAGAGGAGTGCAGTGAGCTGGCGACACAAGAGAGAAGGACCCTTTTAACTGCCCTGCAGAACAGCATCAACACAAATTGGCGTACTTATCCAAAAGCATCCCAAATATAAGACCTTAATACTTCCCTCAAACCAAATAAGAAAACATTCTGTTTCTCATGGAACCATGGATTTCCTTCTATTTTTGTGAGTAATGGATGGTTGCGCAAACGAGTTTTGAGTTTGAAAGCCTGACCTGACGAGACTAAAGTGATCACGCTAACCCGGTACATCCGAAATGGCCGAAACGTGTAACAATCGCATGCAAATACACTCCGCGCCATCCCCGTTTTATTCCCTCTCTTGCGCGTGGTTGAAATAAACTTCTCTTTAAATATGAACACGCATGGGCCTGCGCATTGCACATCCCAGATCCCAGTTTCCCAACTATTCCGTATCCGTCTCAGTACCGCACATATTCGTAGCAAAAACCCTTTCCTTAACAAAATAAAAAATAAACTTTAAAGGCTCCTCAGATAATTTTATCCAATATATCGAAAACTGTCCATAGAGATGCCCGTCCTGAGTGGTTTGTAGGTATCAGAGTAGTTAGCCTTGACTCTCTGATCGAGTATAAAGCAAGTTGCCGTCGGGCCCGTCGGATGACGGGTCCCGTTGTTGATTGCGCGATGGCTTCGAGCAAAATGAATGCATGCCGCCCATAAAAGAGCCTAAAATCTCCCTCCTCGTAAGCAGGTGCTGCTGCTCGTCAACGATGTTCGAAACGACGGCGAATCGCCGAACTAACAGCCGTTTCTTCCCTGGGTTGGTGTGCGCTGCTCTCGTCTGTACACACGTTCCAACTCACACCAACATCCAGTTCGTTATAACGTCGGCGCGCGCGGCAATAACACAATAGCCGTGCGCTGGTGGTTGTGTGGAAAAAGCCGAAATGTAGCTTTACGATGCGCGCACACTCACAGCAGCACTAACTTGGCGGCGAGCGACGACCTCGGCGCCTCCGCCGTCGATTAAAGCCGAATATAGATGGCACCAGCGTGAGCCGAACGAGCGATAAATAATAGAAAAGTTCGAAATTCGAACGGCTCCCTGGTTTTGCCACAAACCCGCGATAAACAGCCCGATTCCCTCACACTTCTTCCACTACGTGCTCCACATTGGAACTAGCTTATTAGTTGATGTCTTGATGGATGGGAGCACTTTTTAAACGACGATTTTGGTGATTTTCTAGCACGGTTTTTGGAGCTGTTTGGGTGGAAAGGTTATCGCGGCACGAACTTGAAACTTGGACTAAAAACAAATAGCGACCCCTAAAAGTGCGCGCCTGTGCTGGGGCCGGCATGCATCGCCGCCGCACGCGTCTCGATAGTAGTAAATACATCGGATATACAACCAATAAAAATATACTCGAACGCGTCGCGTATGCTGGGGAATCACCCTTGGAGCCTGCTGCATATTGGTCTCTCTTTTCCCGCGTGCTCAACGTCCGATACCCCTCTATGCGTGTGGGGTTGCAGACAGGTATCACAGAGGGGAGGGTAGAAAAATAACTCTATCACTATGATGAGTGCATTAATCAGTTATTGGTGGAGAACCGTAATAAATGCCAAGTTAGATCAATCTCCTGACAACAGTTCCTATACTTCCACCATCCACTCCAACGTCTCCAACACAAACTTGGCTGTGTAGTTGGGATTCATACTGGTTGTACAGCAGCAGTTCTGAAAGCTCTTGACAGTCTGAACACTCCAAAGTTGGCCATTTAAGTCTGGAAGTACAATAAAGATAGAATACCACTTCTCCTTCTGTTGAAGTTTCCGTATGTCTGAGCTAGATGGTTCGACAGCTCGACGCGGCAAGCTCCGTCCCCAGACTACCTCGAGCCATGATGGCCGCGTACTGAAAACGACTCACTCGCCAATCCGCTGCCAGACTGCAGGTCGATACAGTCATGGCAACCGAACCGGGCGCTGCCCCCTCCACACAGCACGAGCTATACACTCTCCTATGCGCTCGACGAGGACAACCAGCCGGCTCGTAAAACTCCTCATTGGAGTACAAATAGTAAAAGTTTTACGACAACTCCGACGATGTCTGAGCCCGTGCGTGGTGGCTTTTTTGTGCCGCACCAACTCGTTCCTCGATGCCACGCTCAATGCGCTGTTTGTGCGTTCTGCTCCTAGATGTAGGCACTGGTAACAATTTCTACTCGGGAACCGACACCAACAGACACGCTCGTACCCAAATTTCAGTCCTTGCGCTTCCGTCGGAACGTGTAGCTCCAATTTTTCCCTCCAAAACTGATCCATCGACACTTCGTCACACATCACTCACTATTTCAGCTCGGGGGGCTTCTTTTACTTCCCAACCGGCCACGATGATCAACGCCAACGGACTGACGGAATTGGAAAGAATGCATGCGATGGTGGATTTTACGAGTTGGGTGATGCAGGTGATGGCCGCCGGTATTCGCGGAGCGGCCATTTCGCGAACGACACCGTGCAACGGGCACCAGCACGTGCATACGATTACCACCGCCCGGAGGGCTTGACGGGGACGCGACACAACCATCAACGAGCGCTGACGACAACACATCGCGAACGCGACTGATTTGTGAAATATATATATTGTGCCGGCGAGGCGCGTCGCCAGAGCGCCTGAAGGAAAACTATAAAACAAATCCCTCCTACTCCCAAGCCCGTTTGTGCCAATGTGCCAACAATATTATACGCTTTTTTAATTGTCCCCTTTCGCCTTCCATAGGGTGGGAACACAGAGGCAGGTTTACTCGCAGGAGGATTGATCGTTAAAAATTTTGGGTGGCTGCGCAATTTATGACAAATTAAATATTCAACCAAGGCAGCGGAAATATTACCAGGGGTTACATCACCTCCCAACACAACCAATGTCTTTCGTCCAACTACCAACTTGAGGAGAACAATGTCTTATCTAAACTTACTATTGTGTTCCAAGGCGAGTTTCAACCGTTTAGTTTGTTTCGTTTTGAAATGATGCTCTTGGTAAATCAACGTTTATACGTGGCTTGGTGTGGCTTTATAATGGTTCTCTCCCTTGTTATTCATCCACCAGTTGGTCCAAACGAGACCACTTTTTGCCCGTCCGCCAGCCGCCGACGCCATTAATTGGATCGATCCGAATCGAATTACGAAAACATCATCACGACCAGATGGACGCCACATAAAACACAATTACTGATTAGCTTTCGATTAGAAAAAAGCTTCCGCAGCCATCATTTCAACATGACTCCCAAAAAGCTCGAAAACAAAACATGGACGGTGATAAAAAATGAGGTCAAAAATTAAGGATTCGTAAGATTCGTTTAAAGGCTTATGTAAAGTTGGTATCGCTGGAAGGAATGGTTGATGATAAACGAGGAATATTTATTACACATTCATGTTTTTGCTCAAGTCAGCAAGTAAACAAACAGGATAAATAAAGTCTATATAATTAATTAGACATGCCCAGATGCACTCACTGCGCTTTTAATTAATAGACGATTAATTAAAGAAGCATGACTTGAACTACACTATAAGCGAAACATAGTAGCAGATCTTTTCTAAAGTTACATTTAAAAATATATATTTTTGCGTTAAAAAAAATTAAAAACAAATAAATAAATACAGAATTCTTTCAACTTTTGCTACAGATATTGAATATATGAATAAAACTCAAACATTCCGATGTTGTTCTACCTACACCGGTCTGTTCCAAATAGTCCACTAGTCCACATTCGAATTGTTTATTCAATCTGATCGCGAATGATTTATGGCGTAGCACACACTTTTCTATTTTTTATAGCCGGGCTGTTTTGCTTCGCTGACAAGTTTATAACGCCTAATGAAGCAATAAAGCAATCTGGTCGCTGGTAATTGCGGCGGCCCGCCGCATCTATTGTTTCAATTAGCTTTCAATGCGCAGTCCGCAGTGTACTGTTCACCGTGCGGCCATTTATCGTTTGTTAATTTTAATGCCTGAACGCACACCTCAAGCATTCAACCTGGTAACAATTGACGCTGAAACTCATGGTGTGGTGTTAATACCAACAAACCCACAATGAAGTTACGAATGTTGGTATTGCGTGTTGTATTGTGTGTGGTCAGGCACACACTTCATCAGGTGTTAAATACTCGTTTCTCATGCAGTTCTAACTTCTGAAAGTAGCAGTTACAGATGCTTTTCAAATTAAGAACTCATTCCAAAGCAAAACTTAAAATTGAATACTGGTAGTTATATAATACGTTTAATCAAGCGTAAAATTTTCGTTTTGTCGTATTTTATGTGTGTTATGATTTGTTAATTTTAAGCTGGTATTGTTTAGAGTTAAATGAACTGTGTTCACAAATGGTTCACAAGTAATTTGAATAATTGAAAAACATGTGGGCCTAAATGACAAAATCGTCCTAAAAGTTCTCTGAAACTCAGTTACTAATTGTCTATGTGTCTACTTTATACTTGGTGAGCTAAATATACCTAATATGATTGTTGTGGGCGGTGCAACTGTCATTTTAGTTTCTATGTTGGAGTTGAGCTAATAACTTTTGGCATTATATGAAGCTAATAAATTCAATATGTAACGCAATGTGTAACGTATTTATTGCGTGTTTGTACTCACGAGGTCCTTCTGCACGTTGGCGCGAATCCAATAAATATATTCAGCTTTCAGCTTTCTGCTTCGCCAAGACAACACCCACTTCCTGGTATCAACGTGCCCGCCGCGAAACTAATCCGTTGCACAGGCGACTCCAACCCGATCCACACACCGACGACCGACCTCCGCCATTCCGTGCAGAGTGTTTGATACTCGCACGCGCAGTTTCGCACATTTTTCAACGCCTTGCTGGCTGGCGAGTGTGAAGACAATCGCCGCATGTCTCGCACATCTTCTCAGTGTGCTTCAACTTCAACCCAGCGCATCGATCGTAGGTATATAACACGGATTGGGTTTGGGATTGATTCGCAACTCGGATTTCCCTCCTCAGAGTCCTCGGTGTCGGTGTGAGACCTCCCACCTCATGACTCCTACAGCACAACGCAACACAGCACAAAAGCTATCTTTTCCTCTTTTCCTCGTTCCTCCTACACGACGTCGTCATATTTTCATATGCATGTAGACCCATCTTTTCCAACATTTTATTATGCAACTCAATTTCGAAGCATATATTCACACAATGCGGTATCCAACCCTTCACCCTTCGCGGCCTTAGCAAACCCTTCTCTTCTGTCTTCTTTCCACTTCCTCCAAAAAAGGTCATTTAAATATTTAGATTCTACCCGAAAGCAGACAAAAGTTTTTTTTTTATATAAAGCCACAATGTTTGCAAACGCCAACAAGGAAAATTTAGTGGGTGAACTTTCTAAAATGTTGGACGGACCTTTGAAAGGGACCAAGGGACGTAAGGGCAAAAAAGTATGCCTGCGTGACCTACTTGGATTGACCAACCCACGGACCGATCTTGGGGAAATTAGAAACCACCATTGGTAAATCCCACAAGAAAAAAAAGAGAAATCGCCTCCACAATAGGAAGCTGTATAAATCTTCAAGTTCTACACATATATCTCCGTGATATCTCACCCTTACAAACCCACAGACGCAAAAAATAAAGAAAGTCCTGGCTCCACAGACTATAAGAAAATGGATTTTGGAACTTCCTTCGAGTAGGTATAGTTCAAGTTTTCGAGTTTAGTTACATTTTGGATTTTGCCGGGTCCAGTGTTATGTGCTGTTGTGGTACAGTCGGAACAGAGTGGAATTGATATTAATAAAACTAGTTTTTAATTGGAAAAGTATACTTCATTTGAAATGCAAAGCCATGTTAACATGGGAGAGTGCAATGCGCATTCAGTGTTGAATCATTGCATACAATTGAAGTAATTACATGCCCACGTGTACACACATGAAAACGGGGTTAATAATGACCAGAGTGCTAAACTGAACTGTTTTGTTAGTTAGTGATGAGTGATGATCAACGGGCTTTTACATGTGTGGTGTGATGTGTGACCTAATTGGATTAATTACATCAAGCTATGATACTAATGTGATAATCAAAGCAAAATAAAGAAGCGACAACATTCATGTTGGAAAAAATCAGACGTCACTCAGCGCTTAGCGGAATTAATGTGACAGCCATTTTGGTACTAGTGCTGTAGTACTTCAAAGCACATCATGATGTACCGCCATTTCAATAAGTATAAACATATTTAGTAATTGATTTATTTTTTCTGTTATTACTGCTGATATTGTGTTTTGATACACTTTGACTTTACATCCTTTGAACTGTTACCAAATAGTGTGGATATTGAAAGTGAATGTAATTGAATTATGCAAATTCTATAATTTAGAGATGATGAGTTGGAGAATTGGGATCACGATCAGATCAAATGAGAAAGGAATCCGTCACAGCTTTATTGCAGACGCTACGCCTGGTGTGCCGGAGCTTCGTGCACACGCAGCGCCGCGACGCTAGTCGATATATCAAGATGGCCGACTTTCGTGTCTCAATTCGTTGTATTGGGGTGGGGACCAAATTTTCCTCTTCAGCTCACTCCTTCAAAATGCCACATTCCAGTTTGATAATTTATTAAGTGTTATAATGTTACGTAATGTATTCATTTGAAAACGACTAACTGAATTACATTTACACAAATTTTAGATAACGTTCAAAGTTACATGTTTGTACAAACATGTAACTTTTGAGTACCAATGATATTTAGTGTTTTTGACCTTGCCCAATTATATTCGTGTATGGTTATAGCGCAGAGAATCTGAACATATTTACTTTTCAAGAACAGACCCAAAAAGCCCACGAGGCAGCAGGCGTCACTGTCATATAGACGTCTGGAGGGACGCCCCGAATTCCCACATTTCCACACATATACGTACATTCTTCACACCAACGCTGTTGGACCTCCCCCATGGAGTGCAAAACACAAATTAATCAACGGGAATTCAATTGGACCAATTATCCATTCAAAAACTGCCCATCAACCCAAGTAGAAAGTTTC